>CM066042.1:288948475-289223008 GCA_033557465.1 Ichthyophis bannanicus
AGACATACGATCGGACGGACCAGGGCACGTTGGCAAGCCTTTAGTAATACAGGCTTCTGGATAACCTCGGTCTTTACAATCTTTGACCTAACGATGTCAGCCTGGACTGTAACTTCCTCCATCTGTACTGTACAGAGACGTCGGAAATTAGCCAGGAACTTGACTCAGAGGAAAGGGTTTTCTTTCAACGGACCGATTGTGGAAGCTAACTAAAACTGTAGAAGGGACTTTCTGTCGGACGGAAGTTTACGACGATATAAGTCGGTGATTAATAAAAACCCCTCTGGAGTGTTCTGGATTAATATAGCCAGCAATAAGGCAATTGTCTTCTTTTGTGCTGGTATGTATGTTTTCAAATCTGTAGACTGGTGCGGGATAAAACAAGGAATGAAGCCACTGGATAAAAACATTGTACCCCCACCAAATATTCCTCTTGTCACCTTCGCCCAAATGCGGAAACACGAATCGCATATAACGTGTCCACAATTTTTTATGCTTTAATTTGTAAGGAGTGTGTATTTACACGTGAAAACCTGATTCCAAAACATGGGATAACATAAAGGTTAGCCAACATTCCTGGTGCCTAAGACGAAACCACACCCCATTGCAAACAACTCCTTGTGTATTTGAGTGGGTAATACAAAATCATGGAAAGCAGGAAGAAGTTGTTACACAATATTAAAGTAGCCAATTGGATTAAAAAACTAGTAGGATTGCGAAACGGGTGCAGGTCCTAGTGATTAGATAGTCTGCTAAAATCTCGATCGCAGCTTTCTGAGGGATGTTAGTATAAAGGGATTTGATATCCAATGTGACAAGAAAAATGTCATTAAAGGCACCATCGTACGCCCCAAGTAGTTGGATCATGTGTGTATGAATCACGTACAAATGACGGAGTGTGTTGCACAAATGGACGAAGAAATACAATCCTAAATACTTGGATATGGGTTCAAACAAGGACCCTATGGCAGAGACCATGGGTCTGCCAGGGGGATTTTCCAGGGACTTATGGATTTTTGGTAAAACGTATATCGTAGGCATTACTGGATGAGATACTGTAAGAAACTGTGCTTCTTTTGTTGTAAGGTAACCAGCTTGTGTGCCAATATAAATTAATGTGTCAGCCTGTTGTTTAAGAGCCGAAGTGGGATCCTCACGTAATCTTGTATAATAATTAATATCTTTAATTTGTCGTAAAATTTCTTGGATATAATCATCTCTATCTTGAATAACGAGCGCTCCACCTTTGTCTGCAGGCTTTATAATAATTTCAAAATTTGTTTTTAGATTAAAAAGTGCCTGCTTTTCTTCTTTACTTAAGTTGAAATAAGTATGCGTTTTCTTTGTATCATACATTTTCTGTATCTCGTGAAGTACCACTTGTTGAAATGTATGAATAATAGCATTGTCAGCTTTGGGCATCCAAGTAGAGGGGTTTTTTATAACAGAAAGATCTCTATTAACTGTTTCTTGATTTTTAAAAAATTCTTTAATGTGGAGCTTTCTAAAAAATTTAAACAACTCTACTTGGGTGTTGAAACGATCATGACGAACTGAAGGAACAAAGGACAACCCCTTTTGTAAAACGGAAATCTCAAGGGGACTAAGGACATATTTAGATAAATTAAAAATGCCTTCTAAAAGTCCCATTATTGCATGTCTAGTCCCCTCCCTCTGCCTCCGCCTCTGAGTAGGTTCCGGACTGATGGTATACAGGATCCTTGGACGTGGAGGGCTGTTCCTGATAAACGATTGGAACCCCCTCCTTTCCATAAGGCGTCCATGGAAAAACCCTGGTTTTTATTTGATGGAATCTTAGAAGAACATTCCCTAGGGGGTGTATGTGGTGCTACTATACTAGCAGGTTCAGTATGGGTACTCCTACTCTTTTCGTCATGATCGTTTCAACACCCAAGTAGAGTTGTTTAAATTTTTTAGAAAGCTCCACATTAAAGAATTTTTTAAAAATCAAGAAACAGTTAATAGAGATCTTTCTGTTATAAAAAACCCCTCTACTTGGATGCCCAAAGCTGACAATGCTATTATTCATACATTTCAACAAGTGGTACTTCACGAGATACAGAAAATGTATGATACAAAGAAAACGCATACTTATTTCAACTTAAGTAAAGAAGAAAAGCAGGCACTTTTTAATCTAAAAACAAATTTTGAAATTATTATAAAGCCTGCAGACAAAGGTGGAGCGCTCGTTATTCAAGATAGAGATGATTATATCCAAGAAATTTTACGACAAATTAAAGATATTAATTATTATACAAGATTACGTGAGGATCCCACTTCGGCTCTTAAACAACAGGCTGACACATTAATTTATATTGGCACACAAGCTGGTTACCTTACAACTAAAGAAGCGCAGTTTCTTACAGTATCTCATCCAGTAATGCCTACGATATACGTTTTACCAAAAATCCATAAGTCCCTGGAAAATCCCCCTGGCAGACCCATTGTCTCTGCCATAGGGTCCTTGTTTGAACCCATATCAAAGTATTTAGATGTATTTCTTCGTCCATTTGTGCAACACACTCCGTCATTTGTACGTGATTCATCACACATGATCCAACTACTTGGGGCGTACGATGGTGCCTTTAATGACATATTTCTTGTCACATTGGATATCAAATCCCTTTATACTAACATCCCTCAGAAAGCTGCGATCGATATTTTAGCAGACTATCTAATCACTAGGACTGCAACCCGTTCGCACTCCTACTAGTTTTTTTAATCCAATTGGCTACTTTAATATTGTGTAACAACTTCTTCTGCTTTCAGGATTTGTATTACCATCAATACAAGGAGTTGCAATGGGTTCGTCAGTAGCACCAGATGTGGCTAACCTTTATGTTTCCCATTTTGAATCAGTTCACTTAAATACACATCCTTACAAATTAAACATAAAAATGTGGAAACGTTATATCGATGACGTGTTCCTCATTTGGGAAGGTACAGAGAATTTGTTACAATGTTTTATCCAGTGGCTCAATTCCTGTGATCCACATCTACAGTTTGAACATACATACAGCACAAAAGAAATTGCCTATCTGGATATATTAATCAAGAACACTCCAGAGGGTTTTATCACCACTTTATATCGTAAACCTACCGACAGAAATTCCCTTCTACATTTTAGTAGCTTCCACAATCGGTCGTTGAAAGAAAACCTTCCTATGAGTCAGTTCCTGCGAATTCGACGTCTCTGTACTACAGATGAGGAATTTACAGTCCAGGCTGACATCTTAGGTCAAAGATTTAAAGACCGAGGTTATCCAGAATCCTGTATTACTAAAGCTTGCCAACGTGCCCGGTCGTCCGATCGTATGTCTTTACTACAGAAACGTGCACCAGATGCATCGAAGAATATTGTTTGTGCCATTACATTTTCAGAACATTCAAAGGAGATTGCGAGCATATTAAGAAAAGCATGGCACATTTTAGATCCCCTTTCCTCTTTCAGTGAAACTAAACTTTTGGTTGCGTACAAAAGGAACTCAAACATAAGGGATATCCTAGTACCGTCTGCTCTAAGTAAACCGAAATTTGTTCCAAGAGCATGCGGACACTTTAAATGTGGTACATGCTGTGTATGTGAGAACGTTCTGGTAACTAAGAAAGAATTTATCAAGCCAAATTCAACATGTAAAATATTTTTAAAAGACTTCTCTAATTGCAATACTCACAATGTTATTTACTTGGTCTTGTGCCCCTGTAACCTTTGTTACATTGGCAAGACAAAAAGATGCATTAAAACACGTATAATTGAGCATAAGAGCAACATTCGGAGACAAGCGGTGGACAAACCCCTAGTTGACCATTGGGTAGCCGCCCATCACACTCTTTCAGATTTGAAGTTTCTTGTATTGAAAGTGGTGCGGCCTCATTGGCGGGGAGGTGATCTAGATAAACTTCTCCTACGTCTTGAACAGAGATTCATTTATGAACTACGTACCTTACATCCTTTAGGGTTAAATCAAGAAGTTGATCTGTCTGTCTTTTTGTAAGTCCTTTACATGATCCTTTTCCTCACCCTCCCTCCCCCCCCTCCTTCCTCTCCCCCCCCTTCCCCTTCCCCTCCCCTCCCCTCCTCCTTCCCCCCTCCTCCTCCCCTCCCTTCTCCCCTTCCCTCCTCCCTCCTCCCTCCCCCTCCCCCTCTTCCCCCTCCCTCCCCTTCCCCTCCCCTCCCTCCCCTCTCTCTCCCTCCTCCCCCCTTCCCCCTCCCTCCTCCCCCCCTTTCCCCCCCCTTCCCTCTTCCCCCCCCTTCCCTCCCCCCTCCCCCCCCTCCCCTTCCCCCTCCCCCTCCCCCTCCCCCCTCTCCCTTCCCCCCCCTCCCCCCTTCCCCCTCTCCCTTCTCCCCCCCCCCTCTCTCTCCCCCCCCTCCCCCTCCCCCTCTCTCCCCCTCCCCCCTCCCCCCCCTCCCCCCTTCCTTCCCCCCCCTTCCCTTTCTTCTCCTCCCCCTTTTCCCCCTCCCCCCCCCTCTCCCCCCCCCCCTCCTCCCCCCCCCCCTCCCCCTCCCCCCCCCCCCTCCCTCCCCCTCCCTCCCCCCCCCTCCTTCCCCCTTTCCCCCCCCCCTCCTCCCCCCCCGCCCCCCCCACCCTCCCCCTCCCCCCCCCCCCCCCCCCCCTCCCCCCCCCCCCCCCCCCCCTCCCCCCCCCCCTCCTCCCTCTCCTTCCCCCCCTCCTCCCTCTCCCTCCCCCCCGTCTTCTTTCTTCTTCTCCCCCTTCCCCCCCCCCCCCCCTTCCCCTTCCCCCCTTCCCCCCCTCCCGCCCCCTCCCCCCCCCACCCCCGCCCCCCGCCTCCCCCCCCCTCCCCCCCCCCCCCCCCCCCCCCCCCCCCCCTCCCCCCCCCCCCTCCCCTCCCCCCCTCTCCCCCTCTCTCCCCCTCTCCCCCTCCCCCCTCCCCCCCCCCTCTCCCCTTCCCCCCCCCCTTTTTTCCCCCCTCCCCCTCCCTCTCCCCCCTCCCCCTCTCCCCCTTCCTCCCCCCTCCCCCTCCCCCCTCCCCCCTCCCCCCCCCCCCCCCCCCCCTCTGGGTTTCATTCAATTTATCATTTTTTACTATTCATTTATTTAATTCTGTTTGGCGAGCCACTTCTATTATTCTTTGGTTATCTTGAGGTAATGCCTTTTAATTAACATTGGTAGGGAAACATTCATTTGGCTTTTCAAAGCATTTGCACTTACCATCATAGGCGGAATATGACGTCATTTACTTATAAGAATAGTTTATGCATGCTATTCGTTTTCATTCAGTTCATTTTTAATTTTATCACTCTAGTTTTTAATTTTCAGCTTTCTTAATAAACACATACATATTTTAATTAAATAAGTATCTTTATTTCTAAATTCATATCCTTACATAATTTTCGCCCTTTAACCTGCACAGGCGGGAAATCCGCCAACATTTGAATAACCGACTTCAGCACATCCCATTAGTTGTCCAGCAGCGTAGCAAAGCAGGACGCTGCTGTTTGGTAAGCTTTACTTTTTTTCGTGCAATACAAATTTATAATCTTGCAAGTACTTCATTTTTCTGACAGCGACAGTAGCAGGGTACCATATTTGTTGATTTGTCTATAAAAAGACGGGCTTTGCAAATATATGTATAAGCTTTGCGCAATATAAATGTACAATCTTAGCTCTGTTAACGTTAGTGTGTTATCATTCTAGACGGTAGGTAGTTTGGTTATCAAGCCGTAGGGCACTGCAGTTGCGGTTTAATGTCTATTATTTTGTTTCCTATGTAAGCGTTTTTCAGTTGCTTTGAGAAAGAATGGGCATTTCACACCACTACTTTGGCTTAAACGCCTCTCGCATACACAAACAGTGCAGTTTTAGTTCCTTTGAAAAAGACGGGCTTTGTACACTGTATCCCTGGCTTAAGCGTCTCTTACATATACCAACATTGCCCCCCTTTTTTAGCTACACTTTAATGTATAGACAAAGTTCATGTTTATATAATTATGCAGTAGTCGTTTTGTCCAAGAGAAGTGGGTAACTTTATTTTTATGTGACCCTGATAGAGCACTCATTGTGGACACTTTAGATTTTTACTAAACATCGCCAACATTTGAATAACCGACTTCAGCACATTCCATTAGTTGTTCAGCAGTGTAGCAAAGCAGGACGCTGCTGTTTGGTAAGCTTAACTTTTTTTCGGGCAATACAAATTTATAATCTTGCAAGTACTTCATTTTTCTGACGGCGACAGTAGCAGGGTACCATATTTGTTTATTTGTCTATAAAAAGACGGGCTTTGCAAATATATGTATAAACTTTGCGTAATATAAATTTACAATTTTAGTTCTGTTAACGTTAGTGTGTTATCATTCAAGCCGTAGGGCACTGTAGTTGCGGTTTAATGTTTATTATTTTGTTTCCTATGTAAGCGTTTTTTAGTTGCTTTGAGAAAGAACGGGCATTTCACACCACAACTTTGGCTTAAGCGCCTCTCGCATACACACACAGTGCAGTTTTAGTTCCTTTAGAAAAGACGGGCTTTGCACACTGTATCCTTGGCTCAAGCGTCTCTCACATATACCAACATTCCCCTTTTTTAGCTACACTTTAATGTATAGACAAAGTTTATGTTTATATAATTATGCAGCAGTCGTTTTATCCAAGAGAAGTGGGTAACTCTATTTTTATGTGACCCTGATAGAGCACTCATTGTGGATACTTTAGATTTTTACTAAACACCGTTCCTCCACCTAAAGGATACTGGGGCCTAAGATACGATCTTCCTTTGATTGTTTTAACGTCATTTCCATGAAAGATTGACTCATCTTGTTTTTACTCTCCCTCATTGATGTAATATGTTCATTGCTGCCTCGTGCACAATACATTTCACCTACATTTATTCTTCAATGGCCCTTGGATTATTTGTTCTTTTATCTAAAAGCGTCTCCACCTTTTTAATTATTCTTTATTTAATTATTTTTTTAGTCCATTTTTATTGATTTATGCAATACACTTTTACAATATATTTTTGATAAGTTAGAATTAGTTGTTCCTCCTCCCTTCTCAATTGGGCGTTTCTTTACATGCATTGTCTTTGTGTCCCTTGAAGTACCTTTAATATGATTTTATTTGAAATATTATACATATATACATACTTTTAATTTTAAAAGTGTTTTTTCATTTATATGTATATTTATTTATGTATATTAATTATTTATTCATTATTAATTGTATTTATTAATATGCATTGGTATTCTTTGCGTTGTTCTATGACTATATATTTCTTATTTATTTATTCATTGTTAGTAATTAGTATCCCATATGCTCAAGCCGGGATAGCACTCAACTTGATTACAATAAGTAATTAGTATCCCATATGCTCAAGCCGGGATAGCACTCAACTTGATCACAATAAGGTACCTATTAATTAATCATTTTCTGCATATCCTCGTCTCTCTTTTTTCCTTTTTTCTTTTTTAATGTTTTAATATATTATTATCATTTTATTATGGTTTTAGTAATTTTCATTGTTTATTCAATTAATATCGTGAATTAATATATTGTCCTTTACATGTTGTAATTATGTTTTTAATATTAGTTTTTAATATTATGTTTTAATTAGTTTTTCATAATTCATATATTTTATAGTTGTTTTACAATGAAATTTAGATTGTGTTTATTTAATCTATATGTTTATGTTTATTGTTTTTGAGGTGTGTTCTTTAGACCCCCTGAGGAAGGCCAGTGGCCGAAACGCGTTGGGGCGCAATTAATAAAGTTCATTTTTTGGCAGTCCAGGCTCCGCTCTTTTTGTTCCTTTGTGTTGTGCGGATCCTTTGCTCCTTTTTGGTACTGTTGCTCTCTGAGCTATGTTTTCCCCGTGGCAAGAGGTCCTCAGTTACAATGAGAAAGACTTGCAAGATATGTTGCCTGAGGACCCCTTTTTTAATCAAGAAGAAATGAGTGTTGGATTGGAAGAAGAATGGGAAAGGACTGTACATCTTACCCAGAAACTTGTTAAAGAAGAGATGCACGCTTCATCCCTTCTTGAAAACTGTCGTCATAAGATTATCCCTAGGGGGCTTAGAGTTTATAAGGCCCCTGGGATGTATCGTGACGATCCATCCTTTATGGCAGATTGGATCAAAATTTTAAACAAATGCTCTTTGGACTTAATGATCCTTCTCATCAATACATCACGTCGAAAGGCTACAGAATTTAAGGAAGATGTTACATCAAAACTTACTTCATTAAAAGATAAGGACAAACAATTTGATAAATCTAAGAAAGATTTTGATAGGAATATGTCTGAATACAAGAAACTTATTAAAGATAGGAAATTAAGGAAATTTAAGAGAGACGAGGAAGATTATAAGACTGGGAATGTTTATTTTTGGACCAATAATACAAACCCCTCTAGAAGTGTTTCGAGGAAACGCAAGTTTGATTTCAAATTAGAAAAACAACGCAAGAGAGTCCCCTCTATCATAGGTAGTCCTGAACCCTCCCAAAAAAAGAGTAGGAGTACCCATACTGAACCTGCTAGTATAGTAGCACCACATACACCCCCTAGGGAATGTTCTTCTAAGATTCCATCAAATAAAAACCAGGGTTTTTCCATGGACGCCTTATGGAAAGGAGGGGGTTCCAATCGTTATCAGGAACAGCCCTCCACGTCCAAGGATCCTGTATACCATCAGTCCGGAACCTACTTCAGAGGCAGAGGCAGAGGGAGGGGACTAGACATGCAATAATGGGACTTTTAGAAGGCATTTTTAATTTATCTAAATATGTCCTTAGTCCCCTTGAGATTTCCGTTTTACAAAAGGGGTTGTCCTTTGTTCCTTCAGTTCGTCATGATCGTTTCAACACCCAAGTAGAGTTGTTTAAATTTTTTAGAAAGCTCCACATTAAAGAATTTTTTAAAAATCAAGAAACAGTTAATAGAGATCTTTCTGTTATAAAAAACCCCTCTACTTGGATGCCCAAAGCTGACAATGCTATTATTCATACATTTCAACAAGTGGTACTTCACGAGATACAGAAAATGTATGATACAAAGAAAACGCATACTTATTTCAACTTAAGTAAAGAAGAAAAGCAGGCACTTTTTAATCTAAAAACAAATTTTGAAATTATTATAAAGCCTGCAGACAAAGGTGGAGCGCTCGTTATTCAAGATAGAGATGATTATATCCAAGAAATTTTACGACAAATTAAAGATATTAATTATTATACAAGATTACGTGAGGATCCCACTTCGGCTCTTAAACAACAGGCTGACACATTAATTTATATTGGCACACAAGCTGGTTACCTTACAACTAAAGAAGCGCAGTTTCTTACAGAATCTCATCCAGTAATGCCTACGATATACGTTTTTAAACCCAAAAATCCATAAGTCCCTGGAAAATCCCCCTGGCAGACCCATTGTCTCTGCCATAGGGTCCTTGTTTGAACCCATATCAAAGTATTTAGATGTATTTCTTCGTCCATTTGTGCAACACACTCCGTCATTTGTACGTGATTCATCACACATGATCCAACTACTTGGGGCGTACGATGGTGCCTTTAATGACATTTTTCTTGTCACATTGGATATCAAATCCCTTTATACTAACATCCCTCAGAAAGCTGCGATCGATATTTTAGCAGACTATCTAATCACTAGGAC
This sequence comes from Ichthyophis bannanicus, assembly GCA_033557465.1. Classification (NCBI taxonomy): domain Eukaryota; kingdom Metazoa; phylum Chordata; class Amphibia; order Gymnophiona; family Ichthyophiidae; genus Ichthyophis; species Ichthyophis bannanicus. The sequence continues at coordinate 288,958,118 of CM066042.1, forward strand.
TGCACCCGTTCGCACTCCTACTAGTTTTTTAATCCAATTGGCTACTTTAATATTGTGTAACAACTTCTTCTGCTTTCAGGATTTGTATTACCATCAAATACAAGGAGTTGCAATGGGTTCGTCAGTAGCACCAGATGTGGCTAACCTTTATGTTTCCCATTTTGAATCAGTTCACTTAAATACACATCCTTACAAATTAAACATAAAAATGTGGAAACGTTATATCGATGACGTGTTCCTCATTTGGGAAGGTACAGAGAATTTGTTACAATGTTTTATCCAGTGGCTCAATTCCTGTGATCCACATCTACAGTTTGAACATACATACAGCACAAAAGAAATTGCCTATCTGGATATATTAATCAAGAACACTCCAGAGGGTTTTATCACCACTTTATATCGTAAACCTACCGACAGAAATTCCCTTCTACATTTTAGTAGCTTCCACAATCGGTCGTTGAAAGAAAACCTTCCTATGAGTCAGTTCCTGCGAATTCGACGTCTCTGTACTACAGATGAGGAATTTACAGTCCAGGCTGACATCTTAGGTCAAAGATTTAAAGACCGAGGTTATCCAGAATCCTGTATTACTAAAGCTTGCCAACGTGCCCGGTCGTCCGATCGTATGTCTTTACTACAGAAACGTGCACCAGATGCATCGAAGAATATTGTTTGTGCCATTACATTTTCAGAACATTCAAAGGAGATTGCGAGCATATTAAGAAAAGCATGGCACATTTTAGATCCCCTTTCCTCTTTCAGTGAAACTAAACTTTTGGTTGCGTACAAAAGGAACTCAAACATAAGGGATATCCTAGTACCGTCTGCTCTAAGTAAACCGAAATTTGTTCCAAGAGCATGCGGACACTTTAAATGTGGTACATGCTGTGTATGTGAGAACGTTCTGGTAACTAAGAAAGAATTTATCAAGCCAAATTCAACATGTAAAATATTTTTAAAAGACTTCTCTAATTGCAATACTCACAATGTTATTTACTTGGTCTTGTGCCCCTGTAACCTTTGTTACATTGGCAAGACAAAAAGATGCATTAAAACACGTATAATTGAGCATAAGAGCAACATTCGGAGACAAGCGGTGGACAAACCCCTAGTTGACCATTGGGTAGCCGCCCATCACACTCTTTCAGATTTGAAGTTTCTTGTATTGAAAGTGGTGCGGCCTCATTTGCGGGGAGGTGATCTAGATAAACTTCTCCTACGTCTTGAACAGAGATTCATTTATGAACTACGTACCTTACATCCTTTAGGGTTAAATCAAGAAGTTGATCTGTCTGTCTTTTTGTAAGTCCTTTACATGATCCTTTTCCTCACCCCCCCCCCTCCCCCCCTCCTTCCTCTCCCCCCCTTCCCCCCCCCTCCCCTCCCCCCTCCTCCCCCCCCTCCCCCCCCTCCATCGAGTCCTCCCCCCCCTCCCCCTCCTTCTCCCCTTCCCTCCCCCCCTCCTCCCCCTCCCCCCCCCTCCCCCCCCCCCTCCTCCCCCCCCTCCCTCCCCTCTCTCTCCCTCCTCCCCCCTCCCCCCTCCCCCTCCCCCCCTTTCCCCCCCCCTTCCCTCTTCCCCCCCCCCCTCCCCCCCCCCTCCCCCCCCCTCCCCCCCCCTCCCTCCCCCCTCCCCCTCCCCTTCCCCCCCCCTCCCCCCTTCCCCCTCTCCCTTTCTCCCCCCCCTCTCTCTCTCCCCCCCCTCCCCCTCCCCTCTCTCCCCCTCCCCCCTTCCCCCCCGTCCCCCTTCCTTCCCCCCCCTTCCCTTTTCCCCCTCCCCCCTTCCCCCTCCCCCCCCCTCTCTCCCCCTCCCTCTCCCCCCCTCCCCCCTCCCCCCCCCCCCCCCTCCCCCCTCCCTCCCCCCCTCCTCCCCCCCCCCCCCCTCCTTCCCCCTCCCCCCCCTCCCCCTCCCCCCCTCCCCCCCCCTCCCCCCCCCCCCCCCCCCCTTCCCCCCCCTCCTCCCTCCTTCCCCCCCTCCTCCCTCTCCCTCCCCCCCGTCTTCTCCCCCCTCCCCCCCCCTTCCCCTTCCCCCCTTCCCCCCCCCTTCCCCCCCCTCCCCCCCCCTCCCCCCCCCCCCCCCCCCCCTTCCCCCTCCTCCCCCCCCCCCCCTCCCCCCCTCTCCCCCCTCTCCCCCTCTCCCCTCCCCCTCCCCCCCCCTCTCCCCTTCCCCCCCCCCTTTTTTTTTTTTTCCCCCCCCCTCCCCCTCCCCCTCCCTCTCCCCCCTCCCCCTCTCCCCCTTCCTCCCCCCTCCCCCTCCCCCCCCTCCCCCCCCTCCCCCCCCCCCGCCCCCCCCCCCCTCTGGGTTTCATTCAATTTATCATTTTTTACTATTCATTTATTAATTCTGTTTGGCGAGCCACTTCTATTATTCTTTGGTTATCTTGAGGTAATGCCTTTTAATTAACATTGGTAGGGAAACATTCATTTGGCTTTTCAAAGCATTTGCACTTACCATCATAGGCGGAATATGACGTCATTTACTTATAAGAATAGTTTATGCATGCTATTCGTTTTCATTCAGTTCATTTTTAATTTTATCACTCTAGTTTTAATTTTCAGCTTTCTTAATAAACACATACATATTTTAATTAAATAAGTATCTTTATTTCTAAATTCATATCCTTACATAATTTTCGCCCTTTAACCTGCACAGGCGGGAAATCCGCGAACATTTGAATAACCGACTTCAGCACATCCCATTAGTTGTCCAGCAGCGTAGCAAAGCAGGACGCTGCTGTTTGGTAAGCTTTACTTTTTTTCGTGCAATACAAATTTATAATCTTGCAAGTACTTCATTTTTCTGACAGCGACAGTAGCAGGGTACCATATTTGTTGATTTGTCTATAAAAAGACGGGCTTTGCAAATATATGTATAAGCTTTGCGCAATATAAATGTACAATCTTAGCTCTGTTAACGTTAGTGTGTTATCATTCTAGACGGTAGGTAGTTTGGTTATCAAGCCGTAGGGCACTGCAGTTGCGGTTTAATGTCTATTATTTTGTTTCCTATGTAAGCGTTTTTCAGTTGCTTTGAGAAAGAATGGGCATTTCACACCACTACTTTGGCTTAAACGCCTCTCGCATACACAAACAGTGCAGTTTTAGTTCCTTTGAAAAAGACGGGCTTTGTACACTGTATCCCTGGCTTAAGCGTCTCTTACATATACCAACATTGCCCCCCTTTTTTAGCTACACTTTAATGTATAGACAAAGTTCATGTTTATATAATTATGCAGTAGTCGTTTTGTCCAAGAGAAGTGGGTAACTTTATTTTTATGTGACCCTGATAGAGCACTCATTGTGGACACTTTAGATTTTTACTAAACATCGCCAACATTTGAATAACCGACTTCAGCACATTCCATTAGTTGTTCAGCAGTGTAGCAAAGCAGGACGCTGCTGTTTGGTAAGCTTAACTTTTTTTCGGGCAATACAAATTTATAATCTTGCAAGTACTTCATTTTTCTGACGGCGACAGTAGCAGGGTACCATATTTGTTTATTTGTCTATAAAAAGACGGGCTTTGCAAATATATGTATAAACTTTGCGTAATATAAATTTACAATTTTAGTTCTGTTAACGTTAGTGTGTTATCATTCAAGCCGTAGGGCACTGTAGTTGCGGTTTAATGTTTATTATTTTGTTTCCTATGTAAGCGTTTTTTAGTTGCTTTGAGAAAGAACGGGCATTTCACACCACAACTTTGGCTTAAGCGCCTCTCGCATACACACACAGTGCAGTTTTAGTTCCTTTAGAAAAGACGGGCTTTGCACACTGTATCCTTGGCTCAAGCGTCTCTCACATATACCAACATTCCCCTTTTTTAGCTACACTTTAATGTATAGACAAAGTTTATGTTTATATAATTATGCAGCAGTCGTTTTATCCAAGAGAAGTGGGTAACTCTATTTTTATGTGACCCTGATAGAGCACTCATTGTGGATACTTTAGATTTTTACTAAACACCGTTCCTCCACCTAAAGGATACTGGGGCCTAAGATACGATCTTCCTTTGATTGTTTTAACGTCATTTCCATGAAAGATTGACTCATCTTGTTTTTACTCTCCCTCATTGATGTAATATGTTCATTGCTGCCTCGTGCACAATACATTTCACCTACATTTATTCTTCAATGGCCCTTGGATTATTTGTTCTTTTATCTAAAAGCGTCTCCACCTTTTTAATTATTCTTTATTTAATTATTTTTTTAGTCCATTTTTATTGATTTATGCAATACACTTTTACAATATATTTTTGATAAGTTAGAATTAGTTGTTCCTCCTCCCTTCTCAATTGGGCGTTTCTTTACATGCATTGTCTTTGTGTCCCTTGAAGTACCTTTAATATGATTTTATTTGAAATATTATACATATATACATACTTTTAATTTTAAAAGTGTTTTTTCATTTATATGTATATTTATTTATGTATATTAATTATTTATTCATTATTAATTGTATTTATTAATATGCATTGGTATTCTTTGCGTTGTTCTATGACTATATATTTCTTATTTATTTATTCATTGTTAGTAATTAGTATCCCATATGCTCAAGCCGGGATAGCACTCAACTTGATTACAATAAGTAATTAGTATCCCATATGCTCAAGCCGGGATAGCACTCAACTTGATCACAATAAGGTACCTATTAATTAATCATTTTCTGCATATCCTCGTCTCTCTTTTTTCCTTTTTTCTTTTTTAATGTTTTAATATATTATTATCATTTTATTATGGTTTTAGTAATTTTCATTGTTTATTCAATTAATATCGTGAATTAATATATTGTCCTTTACATGTTGTAATTATGTTTTTAATATTAGTTTTTAATATTATGTTTTAATTAGTTTTTCATAATTCATATATTTTTATAGTTGTTTTACAATGAAATTTAGATTGTGTTTATTTAATCTATATGTTTATGTTTATTGTTTTTGAGGTGTGTTCTTTAGACCCCCTGAGGAAGGCCAGTGGCCGAAACGCGTTGGGGCGCAATTAATAAAGTTCATTTTTTGGCAGTCCAGGCTCCGCTCTTTTTGTTCCTTTGTGTTGTGCGGATCCTTTGCTCCTTTTTGGTACTATTGCCACAAACTGCTGCCATCTTGCTTTTCTTCATCTACTTCCCTACTTAGTGGTAATGGGCTTGCAGCCTGGACTAGACCCTCCTGCATCTCCAGGCCCTGTAAAGTGGACTCTTTCTACCCCATGTCCGAACCATGTGCTGGGGAGGGGGATCCCTAATTCAAACCAAATCTGTTCTTCTTCTGGTTTTGGTAAGGGACCTCTGACCCCATTCTATGTACTGCACAATAACCAATATTACAGTAATACATTGAATATTTTTAATTTTTGGAACCACGAGGAAACCTTTTTGTAACACTATTTTGTTAACAAATCCTGTTTTAACTCTTTCAAAATGCAACACAACCACACGTGGAGAGCAATGGGAAGTGCCCTAGCCAAGCCAAGCCAAATAAACCCACCAAAGGCCATTCACACTTAGATTATTCTGGTGGCATTCCTTTAAATTAAATCTTCTTCACTGCACAATTTCATTATCTACTTCTAAAATTTCAGTTGTTGCTACAAAGAATCTTATTCTTCTGCATTGCATTTTCTAGCCTCTTGTGTTTTGTCTTACGTTTATCGTTTGGTAGGCTGTTTCTGGATCTTCTGATTATTGTAAACCGCTCTACTGGCTGTATGCAGACTAAATGGCGGTAGACCAAATCTATTCATAGAAATAAAATAAATAAATAAATCCCAGCATTTAATAATATCTGAGTTCATGATGCATGCAATGGAATATTACCAAGGTATTTATTGACTGCTTTAATTTGGCTCAGCTTTCAATCTGTAGGCTTATAAAAACAAGACAAGAAATCAGAAAACGTTCTCAGAAGAAGCAGCTGCTAATTCCCTGCCTCTTGTTTTTGCCTTGTTTTTAGGGCCAGGAAATACATTCTCCAATCCCGCAGTAGGGAAACTAGTGGGGCACAAAGAGGCGAAATGGAATGATTAGCATTTTTTTTTAAATGCTGGGATTGGTATGTTAATATTTTACATATAGGTGGAGAGAAGGGACTGCCACTGGTTATACAAGTTAGCAGCAAGAGGAGGTAATGCTGATGCCAGGGGAAGGAAGGAAGGGAAGGTGCGGTGGGAGGAGAGATAAGGTGATGCTGATGCTAGGGGTCGAAAGGAAGGGAAGGTGCGGTGGGAGAAGAGAGAAGGTGATGCCGATGCCAGGGGTAGGAAGGAAGGGAAGGTGCGGTGGGAGGAGACAGGAGTTGATGCAGATGCCAGGGGTAGGAAAGAAGGGAAGTGCAGTGGGAGGAGACAGAAAGTGATGCTGATGCCAGGGGTAGGAAAGAAGGGAAGGTGCGGTAGGAGCAGATAGAAGGTGATGCTGATGCCCGGGGTAGGAAGGAACGGAAGGCGGGGGTGGGAGGAGAGAGAAGGTGATGCTGATGCCAGGGGTAGGAAGGAAGGGAAGGTGCGGTGGGAGAAAGAGAAGGTGATGCTGATGCCAGGGGTAGGAAGGAAGGGAAGATGCGGTGGGAGGAGAGAGAAGGTGATGCTGATGCCAGGGGTAGGAAGGAAGGGAAGGTGCGATGGGAGGAGAGATAAGGTGGTGCTGATGCCAGGGGTAGGAAGGAAAAGAAGGTGCGGTGGGAAGAGAGAGAAGGTGATGCTGATGCCAGGGGTAGGAAGGAAGGGAAGGTGCGATGGGAGGAGAGAGAAGGTGATGCTGATGCCCGGGGTAGGAAGGAAGGGAAGGTGCAGTGGGAGGAAAGAGAAGGTGATGCTGATGCCAGGGGCAGCAAGGAAGGGAAGGTGCGGTGGGAGGAGAGAGACGGTGATGCTGATGCCAGGGGTAGGATGGAAGGGAAGGTGCGGTGGGTGGAGAGAGAAGGTGATGCTTATGCCTGGGGTAGGATGCAAGGGAAGGTGCGGTGGGTGGAGAGAGAAGGTGATGCTGAGGCCTGGGGTAGGATGGAACGGAAGGTGCGGTGGGATGAGAGAGAAGGTGATGCTGATGCCCGGGGTAGGAAGGAAGGGAAGGCGGGGGTGGGTGGAGGGAGAAGGTGATGCTGATGTCAGGGGTAGGAAGGAAGGGAAGGGGCGCTGGGTGGAGAGAGAAGGTGATGCTGATGCCAAGGGTAGGAAGGAAGGGATGGTGTGGTGGGAGGAGAGAGACGGTGATGCTGATGCCAGAGGTAGGAAGGAAGGGAAGGTACGGTGGGAGGAAAGAGAAGGTGATGCTTATGCCCGGGGTTGGAAGGAAGGGAAGGGGCGGTGCGTGGAGAGAGACGGTGATGCTGATGCCAGGGGTAGAAAGGAAGGGAAGGGGCGGTGGGTGCAGAGAGAAGGTGATGCTGATGCCAGGGGTAGCAAGGAAGGGAAGGTGCAGTGGGAGGAGAGAGAAGGTGATGCTGATGCCAGGGGTACGAAGGAAGGGAAAGTGCATTGGGAGGAGAGAGAAGGTGATGATGATGCCAGGGGTAGGAAGGAAGGGAAGGGGCTCTGTGTGGAGAGAGAAGGTGATGCTGATGCCAAGGGTAGGAAGGAAGGGAAGGTGCCGTGGGAGGAGAGAGACGGTGATGCTGATGCCAGGAGTAGGAAGGAAGGAAAGGTATGGTGGGAGGAGAGAGAAGGTGATCCTGATGCCCGGGGTAGGAAGGAAGGGAAGATGCGGTTGGAGGAAAGAGAAGGTGATGCTTACGCCCAGTGTAGGAAGGAAGGGAAGGGGCGGTGGGTGGAGAGAGAAGGTGATGCTGATGCTGGGGGTAGGAAGGAAGGGAAGGTGCGGTGGGAGGAGAGAGAAGGTGATGCTGATGCTAGGGGTAGGAAGGAAGGGAAGGTGCGGTGGGAGGAGAGAGAAGGTGATGTTGATGCCAGGGGTAGGAAGGAAGGAAAGGTGCGGTGGAAGGAGAGAGAAGGTGATGCTGATGCCCGGGGTAGGAAGGAAGGGAAGGTGCGGTGTGAGGAGAGAGAAGGTGATGCTGATGTCAGGGGTACCAAAGGAGGGAAGTTGCAGTGGGAGGAAAGAGAAGGAGATGTTGATGCCAGGGGTAGGAAGGAAGGGAAGGTGCGGTGAGAGGAAAGAGAAGGTGATTCTCATGCCTAGGTTTGGAAGGAATTTAAGGTGTGGTGGGAGGAGAGAGAAGGTGATGCTGAAGCCACGGGTAGGAAGGAAGGGAAGGAGCGGTGGGAGGTAAGAGAAGATGATGCTGATGCCAGGGGTAGGAAGGAAGGGAAGGTGCGGTGGGAGGAGAGAAAAGGTGATGCTGATGCCAGGAGTAGGAAGGAAGGGAAGGTGCGGTGGGAGGAGAGGAAATTGATGCTGATGCCAGGTGTAGGAAGGAAGTTATGGTGTGGTGGGAGGAGAGAGAAGGTGATGCTGATGCCAGGGGTAGGAAGGAAGGGAAGGTGCGGTTGGAGATAAGCGAAGGTGATGCTGATGCCAGGGGTAGGAAGGAAGGGAAGGTGCGTTGGGAGATAAGAGAAGGTGATGCTGATGCCAGGGGTAGGAAGGAAGGGAAGGTGCGGTTGGAGATAAGCGAAGGTGATGCTGATGCCAGGGGTAGGAAGGAAGGGAAGGTGCGTTGGGAGATAAGAGAAGGTGATGCTGATGCCAAGGGTAGGAAGGAAGGGAAGGTGCGGTGGGAGGAGAGTGACGGTGATACGGATGCCAGGGGTAGGAAGGAAGGGAAGGTGCGGTGGGAAGAGAGATAAGGTGATGCTGATGCCAAGGGTAGGAAGGAAGGGAAGGTGCGGTGGGTGGAGGGAGAAGGTGATGCTGATACCAGGGTAGGAAGGCAGGGAAGGTGCGCTGGGTGGAGAGAGAGAAGGTGATACTGATGCCCGGGATAGGAAGTAAGGTAAGGTGCGGTTGGAGGAAAGAGAAGGTGATGCTTATGCCCGGTGTAGGAAGGAGGGGAAGGTACGGTAGGAGGAAAGAGAAGGTGATGCTGATGCCTGGGGTTGGAAGGAAGGGAAGGGGCGGTGCGTGGAGAGAGAAGGTGATGCTGATGCCAGGGGTAGACAGGAAGGGAAGGGGCGGTGGGTGCAGAGAGAAGGTGATGCTGATGCCAGGGGTAGGAAGGAAGGGAAGATGCGGTGGGAGGAGAGAGAAAGTTATGCTGATGCCAGGGGTAGGAAGGAAGGGAAGGGGTGGTGGGAGGAGATAGAAGGTGATGCTGATGCCCGGTGTAGGAAGGAAGGGAAGGTGGGGGTGGGTGGAGGGAGAAGGTGATGCTGATGTCAGGGGTAGGAAGGAAGGGAAGGGGCGCTGGGTGGAGAGAGAAGGTGATGCTGATGCCATGGGTAGGAAGGAAGGGAAGGTTCAGTGGGAGGAGAGAGACGGTGATGCTGATGCCAGAGGTTGGAAGGAAGGGAAGGTACAGTGGGAGGAGAGCGAAGGTGATGCTGATGCCCGGGCTAGGAAGGAAGGGAAGGTGCGGTTGGAGGAAAGAGAAGGTGATGCTTATGCCCGGGGTTGGAAGGAAGGGAAGGCGGGGGTGGGTGGAGGGAGAAGGTGATGCTGATGTCAGGGGTAGGAAGGAAGGGAAGGCGGGGATGGGTGGAGAGAGAAGGTGATGCTGATGCTAGGGGTAGGAAGGAAGGGAAGGTGCGGTGGGAGGAGAGAGAGAGAGAAGGTGATGCTGATGCCAGGTGTAGGAAGGAAGGGAAGGTGGGGGTGGGTGGAGGGAGAAGGTGATGCTGATGTCAGGGTTAGGAAGGAAGGGAAGGGGCGCTGGGTGGAGAGAGAAGGTGATGCTGATGCCAAGGGTAGGAAGGAAGGGAAGGTTTGGTGGGAGGAGAGAGACAGTGATGCTGATGCCAGAGGTTGGAAGGAAGGGAAGGTACGGTGGGAGGAGAGCGAAGGTGATGCTGATGCCCGGGGTAGGAAGGAAGGGAAGGTGCGATTGGAGGAAAGAGAAGGTGATGCTTATGCCCGGTGTAGGAAGGAGGGGAAGGTACGGTAGGAGGAAAGAGAAGGTGTGCTGATGCCCGGGGTTGGAAGGAAGGGAAGGGGCGGTGCGTGGAGAGAGACGGTGATGCTGATGCCAGGGGTAGAAAGGAAGGGAAGGGGCGGTTGATGCAGAGAGAAGGTGATGCTGATGCCAGCGGTAGCAAGGAAGGGAAGGTGCAGTGGGAAGAGAGAGAAGGTGATGCTGATGCCAGGGGTACGAAGGAAGGGAAAGTGCATTGGGAGGAGAGAGAAAGTGATGATGATGCCAGGGGTAGGAAGGAAGGGAAGGGGCTCTGTGTGGAGAGAGAAGGTGATGCTGATGCCAAGGGTAGGAAGGAAGGGAAGTTGCTGTGGGAGGAGAGAGACGGTGATGCTGATGCCAGGAGTAGGAAGGAAGGGAAGGTACGGTGGGAGAAGAGAGAAGGTAATGCTGATGCCCGGGGTAGGATGGAAGGCAAGATGCGGTTGGAGGAAAGAGAAGGTGATACTTACGCCCGGTGTAGGAAGGAAGGGAAGGGGCGGTGGGTGGAGAGAGAAGGTGATGCTGATGCTAGGGGTAGGAAGGAAGGGAAGGTGCGGTGGGAGGAGAGAGAAGGTGATGCTGATGCTAGGGGTATGAAGGAAGGGAAGGTGCGGTGGGAGGAGAGAGAAGGTGATGCTGATGCTCGGGGTCGGAAGGAAGGGAAGGTGCGGTGGGAGGAAGGAGAAGGTGATGCTGATGCCCGGGGTAGGAAGGAAGGGAAGGTGCGGTGGGAGAAGAGAGAAGGTGATGCTGATGCTGATGCCAGGGGTACTAAAGGAGGGAAGTTGCAGTGGGAGGAAAGAGAAGGAGATGTTAATGCCAGGGGTAGGAAGGAAGGGAAGGTCTAGTGGGAGGAGAGATAAGATGTTGCTGATGCCCAGGGTAGGAAGGAAGGGAAGGGGAGGTGAGAGGAAAGAGAAGGTGATTCTCATGCCTAGGTTTGGAAGGAATTTAAGGTGTGGTGGGAGGAGAGAGAAGGTGATGCTGAAGCCACGGGTAGGAAGGAAGGGAAGGAGCGGTGGGAGGTAAGAGAAGATGATGCTGATACCAGGGGTAGGAAGGAAGGGAAGGTGCGGTCGGAGGAGAGAAAAGGTGATGCTGATGCCAGGGGTAGAAAGGAAGGGAAGGTGTGGTGGGAGGAGAGGAAGTTGATGCTGATGCCAGGTGTAGGAAGGAAGTTATGGTGTGGTGGGAGGAGAGAGAAGGTGATGCTGATGCCAGGGGTAGGAAGGAAGGGAAGGTGCGGTGGGAGGAGAGCGACGGTGATACGGATGCCAGGGGTAGGAAGGAAGGGAAGTTGCGGTGGGAAGAGAGATAAGGTGATGCTGATGCCAAGGGTAGGAAGTAAGGGAAGGTGCGGTGGGTGGAGGGAGAAGGTGATGCTGATACCAGGGTAGGAAGGAAGGGAAGGGGCGCTGGGTGGAGAGAGAAGGTGATACTGATGCCCGGGGTAGGAAGTAAGGTAAGGTGCGGTTGGAGGAAAGAGAAGGTGATGCTTATGCCCGGTGTAGGAAGGAGGGGAAGGTACGGTAGGAGGAAAGAGAAGGTGATGCTGATGCCCGGGGTTGGAAGGAAGGGAAGGGGCGGTGCGTGGAGAGAGAAGGTGATGCTGATGCCAGGGGTAGAAAGGAAGGGAAGGGGCGGTGGGTGCAGAGAGAAGGTGATGCTGATGCCAGGGGTAGGAAGGAAGGGAAGATGCGGAGGGAGGAGAGAGAAAGTGATGCTGATGCCAGGGGTAGGAAGGAAGGGAAGGGGTGGTGGGAGGAGATAGAAGGTGATGCTGATGCCCGGTGTAGGAAGGAAGGGAAGGCGGGGGTGGGTGGAGGGAGAAGGTGATGCTGATGTCAGGGATAGGAAGGAAGGGAAGGGGCGCTGGGTGGAGAGAGAAGGTGATGCTGATGCCAAGGGTAAGAAGGAAGGGAAGGTTCAGTGGGAGGAGAGAGACGGTGATTCTGATGCCAGAGGTTGGAAGGAAGGGAAGGTACGGTGGGAGGAGAGCGAAGGTGATGCTGATGCCCGGGGTAGGAAGGAAGGGAAGGGGCGCTGGGTGGAGAGCGAAGGTGATGCTGATGCCCGGGGTAGGAAGGAAGGGAAGGTGCGGTTGGAGGAAAGAGAAGGTGATGCTTATGCCCGGGGTTGGAAGGAAGGGAAGGTGTGGTGGGAGGACAGAGAAGGTGATGCTGATGCCCGGTGTAGGAAGGAAGGGAAGGCGGGGGTGGGTGGAGGGAGAAGGTGATGCTGATGTCAGAGGTAGGAAGGAAGGGAAGGCGGGGGTGGGTGGATAGAGAAGGTGATGCTGATGCTAGGGGTAGGAAGGAAGGGAAGGTGCGGTGGTGGGAGGAGAGAGAAGGTGATGCTGATGCCCGGTGTAGGAAGGAAGGGAAGGTGGGGGTGGGGGGAGGGAGAGAAGGTGATGCTGATGTCAGGGTTAGGAAGGAAGGGAAGGGGCGCTGGGTGGAGAGAGAAGGTGATGCTGATGCCAAGGGTAGGAAGGAAGGGAAGGTTTGGTGGGAGGAGAGAGACAGTGATGCTGATGCCAGAGGTTGGAAGGAAGGGAAGGTACGGTGGGAGGAGAGCGAAGGTGATGCTGATGCCCGGGGTAGGAAGGAAGGGAAGGTACGATTGGAGGAAAGAGAAGGTGATGCTTATGCCCGGTGTAGGAAGGAGGGGAAGGTACGGGAGGAGGTAAGTGATGGTGTGCTGATGCCCGGGGTTGGAAGGAAGGGAAGGGGCGGTGCGTGGAGAGAGACGGTGATGCTGATGCCAGGGGTAGAAAGGAAGGGAAGGGGCGGTTGGTGCAGAGAGAAGGTGATGCTGATGCCAGGGGTAGCAAGGAAGGGAAGGTGCAGTGGGAGGAGAGAGAAGGTGATGCTGATGCCAGGGGTACGAAGGAAGGGAAAGTGCATTGGGGGGGGAGAGAAGGTGATGATGATGCCAGGGGTAGGAAGGAAGGGAAGGGGCTCTGTGTGGAGAGAGAAGGTGATGCTGATGCCAAGGGTAGGAAGGAAGGGAAGCTGCTGTGGGAGGAGAGAGACGGTGATGCTGATGCCAGGAGTAGGAAGGAAGGGAAGGTACGGTGGGAGGAGAGAGAAGGTGATGCTGATGCAAGGGGGTAGGAGCGAAGGCAAGCTGCGGTTGGAGGATAGAGAAGGTGATGTTTACGCCCGGTGTAGGAAGGAAGGGAAGGGGCGGTGGGTGGAGAGAGAAGGTGATGCTGATGCTAGGGGTAGGAAGGAAGGGAAGGTGCGGTGGGAGGAGAGAGAAGGTGATGCTGATGCTAGGGGTAGGAAGGAAGGGAAGGTGCGGTGGGAGGAGAGAGAAGGTGATGCTGATGCTAGGGGTAGGAAGGAAGGGAAGGTGCGGTGGGAGGAGAGAGAAGGTGATGCTGATGCTAGGGGTCGGAAGGAAGGGAAGGTGCGGTGGGAGGAAGGAGAAGGTGATGATGATGCCCGGGGTATGAAGGAAGGGAAGGTGCGGTGGGAGAAGAGAGAAGGTGATGCTGATGCCAGGGGTACCAAAGGAGGGAAGTTGCAGTGGGAGGAAAGAGAAGGAGATGTTAATGCCAGGGGTAGGAAGGAAGGGAAGGTCTAGTGGGAGGAGGGATAAGATGATGCTGATGCCCGGGGTAGGAAGGAAGGGAAGGGGCGGTGAGAGGAAAGAGAAGGTGATTCTCATGCCTAGGTTTGGAAGGAATTTAAGGTGTGGTGGGAGGAGAAAGAAGGTGATGCTGAAGCCACGGGTAGGAAGGAAGGGAAGGAGCGGTGGGAGGTAAGAGAAGATGATGCTGATACCAGCGGTAGGAAGGAAGGGAAGGTGCGGTGGGAGGATAGATAAGGTGATGCTGATGCCAGGGGTAGTAAGGAAGGGAAGGTGCGGTGGGAGGAGAGGAAGTTGATGCTGATGCCAGGTGTAGGAAGGAAGTTATGGTGTGGTGGGAGGAGAGAGAAGGTGATGCTGATGCCAGGGGTAGGAAGGAAGGGAAGGTGCGGTGGGAGGAGAGCGACGGTGATACGGATGCCAGGGGTAGGAAGGAAGGGAAGTTGCGGTGGGAAGAGAGATAAGGTGATGCTGATGCCAAGGGTAGGAAGGAAGGGAAGGTGCGGTGGGTGGAGGGAGAAGGTGATGCTGATACCAGGGTAGGAAGGAAGGGAAGGGGCGCTGGGTGGAGAGAGAAGGTGATACTGATGCCCGGGGTAGGAAGTAAGGTAAGGTGCGGTTGGAGGAAAGAGAAGGTGATGCTTATGCCCGGTGTAGGAAGGAGGGGAAGGTACGGTAGGAGGAAAGAGAAGGTGATGCTGATGCCCGGGGTTGGAAGGAAGGGAAGGGGCGGTGCGTGGAGAGAGAAGGTGATGCTGATGCCAGGGGTAGAAAGGAAGGGAAGGGGCGGTGGGTGCAGAGAGAAGGTGATGCTGATGCCAGGGGTAGGAAGGAAGGGAAGATGCGGTGGGAGGAGGAGAGAGAAAGTGATGCTGATGCCAGGGGTAGGAAGGAAGGGAAGGGTCGGTGGGAGGAGATAGAAGGTGATGCTGATGCCCGGTGTAGGAAGGAAGGGAAGGCGGGGGTGGGTGGAGGGAGAAGGTGATGCTGATGTCAGGGATAGGAAGGAAGGGAAGGGGCGCTGGGTGGAGAGAGAAGGTGATGCTGATGCCAAGGGTAAGAAGGAAGGGAAGGTTCAGTGGGAGGAGAGAGACGGTGATTCTGATGCCAGAGGTTGGAAGGAAGGGAAGGTACGGTGGGAGGAGAGCGAAGGTGATGCTGATGCCCGGGGTAGGAAGGAAGGGAAGGGGCGCTGGGTGGAGAGCGAATGTGATGCTGATGCCCGGGGTAGGAAGGAAGGGAAGGTGCGGTTGGAGGAAAGAGAAGGTGATGCTTATGCCCGGGGTTGGAAGAAGGGAAGGTGTGGTGGGAGGACAGAGAAGGTGATGCTGATGCCCGGTGTAGGAAGGAAGGGAAGGCGGGGGTGGGTGGAGGGAGAAGGTGATGCTGATGTCAGAGGTAGGAAGGAAGGGAAGGCGGGGGTGGGTGGAGAGAGAAGGTGATGCTGATGCTAGGGGTAGGAAGGAAGGGAAGGTGCGGTGGGAGGAGAGAGAAGGTGATGCTGATGCCCGGTGTAGGAAGGAAGGGAAGGTGGGGGTGGGTGGAGGGAGAAGGTGATGCTGATGTCAGGGTTAGGAAGGAAGGGAAGGGGCGCTGGGTGGAGAGAGAAGGTGATGCTGATGCCAAGGGTAGGAAGGAAGGGAAGGTTTGGTGGGAGGAGAGAGAGACAGTGATGCTGATGCCAGAGGTTGGAAGGAAGGGAAGGTACGGTGGGAGGAGAGCGAAGGTGATGCTGATGCCCGGGGTAGGAAGGAAGGGAAGGTACGATTGGAGGAAAGAGAAGGTGATGCTTATGCCCGGTGTAGGAAGGAGGGGAAGGTACGGTAGGAGGAAAGAGAAGGTGTGCTGATGCCCGGGGTTGGAAGGAAGGGAAGGGGCGGTGCGTGGAGAGAGACGGTGATGCTGATGCCAGGGGTAGAAAGGAAGGGAAGGGGCGGTTGGTGCAGAGAGAAGGTGATGCTGATGCCAGGGGTAGCAAGGAAGGGAAGGTGCAGTGGGAGGAGAGAGAAGGTGATGCTGATGCCAGGGGTACGAAGGAAGGGAAAGTGCATTGGGGGGGGAGAGAGAAGGTGATGATGATGCCAGGGGTAGGAAGGAAGGGAAGGGGCTCTGTGTGGAGAGAGAAGGTGATGCTGATGCCAAGGGTAGGAAGGAAGGGAAG
This sequence comes from Ichthyophis bannanicus, assembly GCA_033557465.1. NCBI lineage: Eukaryota > Metazoa > Chordata > Amphibia > Gymnophiona > Ichthyophiidae > Ichthyophis > Ichthyophis bannanicus. Next base: position 288,973,876 of record CM066042.1, read on the forward strand.
CTGCTGTGGGAGGAGAGAGACGGTGATGCTGATGCCAGGAGTAGGAAGGAAGGGAAGGTACGGTGGGAGGAGAGAGAAGGTGATGCTGATGCCCGGGGTAGGAGCGAAGGCAAGATGCGGTTGGAGGAAAGAGAAGGTGATGTTTACGCCCGGTGTAGGAAGGAAGGGAAGGGGCGGTGGGTGGAGAGAGAAGGTGATGCTGATGCTAGGGGTAGGAAGGAAGGGAAGGTGCGGTGGGAGGAGAGAGAAGGTGATGCTGATGCTAGGGGTAGGAAGGAAGGGAAGGTGCGGTGGGAGGAGAGAGAAGGTGATGCTGATGCTAGGGGTAGGAAGGAAGGGAAGGTGCGGTGGGAGGAGAGAGAAGGTGATGCTGATGCTAGGGGTCGGAAGGAAGGGAAGGTGCGGTGGGAGGAAGGAGAAGGTGATGCTGATGCCCGGGGTAGGAAGGAAGGGAAGGTGCGGTGGGAGAAGAGAGAAGGTGATGCTGATGCCAGGGGTACCAAAGGAGGGAAGTTGCAGTGGGAGGAAAGAGAAGGAGATGTTAATGCCAGGGGTAGGAAGGAAGGGAAGGTCTAGTGGGAGGAGAGATAAGATGATGCTGATGCCCGGGGTAGGAAGGAAGGGAAGGGGCGGTGAGAGGAAAGAGAAGGTGATTCTCATGCCTAGGTTTGGAAGGAATTTAAGGTGTGGTGGGAGGAGAAAGAAGGTGATGCTGAAGCCACGGGTAGGAAGGAAGGGAAGGAGCGGTGGGAGGTAAGAGAAGATGATGCTGATACCAGCGGTAGGAAGGAAGGGAAGGTGCGGTGGGAGGAGAGAAAAGGTGATGCTGATGCCAGGGGTAGAACGGAAGGGAAGGTGCGGTGGGAGGAGAGGAAGTTGATGCTGATGCCAGGTGTAGGAAGGAATTTAAGGTGTGGTGGGAGGAGAAAGAAGGTGATGCTGAAGCCACGGGTAGGAAGGAAGGGAAGGTGCGGTGGGAGGAGAGCGACGGTGATACGGATGCCAGGGGTAGGAAGGAAGGGAAGTTGCGGTGGGAAGAGAGATAAGGAGATGCTGATGCCAAGGGTAGGAAGGAAGGGAAGGTGCGGTGGGTGGAGGGAGAAGGTGATGCTGATACCAGGGTAGGAAGGAAGGGAAGGGGCCGTGGGTGGAGACAGAAGGTGATACTGATGCCCGGGGTAGGAAGTAAGGTAAGGTGCGGTTGGAGGAAAGAGAAGGTGATGCTTATGCCCGGTGTAGGAAGGAGGGGAAGGTATGGTAGGAGGAAAGAGAAGGTGATGCTGATGCCCGGGGTTGGAAGGAAGGGAAGGGGCGGTGCGTGGAGAGAGAAGGTGATGCTGATGCCAGGGGTAGAAAGGAAGGGAAGGGGCGGTGGGTGCAGAGAGAAGGTGATGCTGATGCCAGGTGTTGGAAGGAAGGGAAGATGCGGTGGGAGGAGAGAGAAAGTGATGCTGATGCCAGGGGTAGGAAGGAAGGGAAGGGGTGGTGGGAGGAGATAGAAGGTGATGCTGATGCCCGGTGTAGGAAGGAAGGGAAGGCGGGGTGGGTGGAGGGAGAAGGTGATGCTGATGTCAGGGGTAGGAAGGAAGGGAAGGGTCGCTGGGTGGAGAGAGAAGGTGATGCTGAAGCCAAGGGTAGGAAGGAAGGGAAGGTTCAGTGGGAGGAGAGAGACGGTGATGCTGATGCCAGAGGTTGGAAGGAAGGGAAGGTACGGTGGGAGGAGAGCGAAGGTGATGCTGATGCCCGGGGTAGGAAGGAAGGGAAGGTGCGGTTGGAGGAAAGAGAAGGTGATTCTGATGCCCAGGGTTGGAAGGAAAGGAAGGTGCGGTGGGAGGAGAGAGAAGGTGATGCTGATGCCCGGTGTAGGAAGGAAGGGAAGGCGGGGGGGGGTGGAGGGAGAAGGTGATGCTGATGTCAGGGGTAGGAAGGAAGGGAAGGTGCGGTGGGAGGAGAGAAAAGGTGATGCTGATACCAGGGGTAGAAAGGAAGGGAAGGTGCGGTGGGAGGAGAGGGAAGTTGATGCTGATGCCAGGTGTAGGAAGGAAGGGAAGGTGCGGTGGGAGGAGAGGGAAGTTGATGCTGATGTCAGGGGTAGGAAGGAAGGGAAGGTGCGGTGGGAGGAGAGAGAAGGTGATGCTAATGTCAGGGGTAGGAAGGAAGGGAAGGTGCGGTGGGATATAAGAGAAGGTGATGCTGATGCCAGGGGTAGGAAGGAAGGGAAGGTGCGGTGGGAGGAGAGAGAAGGTGATGCGGATGCCAGGGGTAGGAAGCAAGGGAAGGGGCGCTGGGTGGAGAGAGAAGGTGATGCTGATGCCAAGGGTAGGAAGGGAGGGAAGGTGCGGTGGGTGGAGGGAGAAGGTGATGCTGATACCAGGGTAGGAAGGAAGGGAAGGGGCGCTGGGTGGAGAGAGAAGGTGATACTGATGCCCGGGGTAGGAAGTAAGGTAAGGTGCGGTTGGAGGAAAGAGAAGGTGATGCTTATGCCCGGTGTAGGAAGGAGGGGAAGGTACGGTAGGAGGAAAGACAAGGTGATGCTGATGCCCGGGGTTGGAAGGAAGGGAAGGGGCGGTGCGTGGAGAGAGAAGGTGATGCTGATGCCAGGGGTAGAAAGGAAGGGAAGGGGCGGTGGGTGCAGAGAGAAGGTGATGCTGATGCTAGGGGTAGGAAGGAAGGGAAGATGCGGTGGGAGGAGAGAGAAAGTGATGCTGATGCCAGGGGTAGGAAGGAAGGGAAGGTGCGGTGGGAGGAAAGAGAAGGTGATGCTGATGCCCGGGGTAGGAAGGTAGGGAAGGTGCGATGGGAGGAGAGAGAAGGTGATGCTGATGCCCGGGGTAGGCAGTAATGGAAGGTGCGGTGGGAGGAAAGAGAAGGTGATGCTGATGTCCGGGGTAGCAAGGAAGGGAAGGTGCATTGGGAGGAGAGAGAAGGTGATGCTGATGCCAAGGGTAGGAAGGAAGGGAAGTTGCTGTGGGAGGAGAGAGACGGTGATGCTGATGCCAGGAGCAGGAAGGAAGGAAAGGTACGGTGGGAGGAGAGAGAAGGTGATGCTGATACCCGGGGTAGGAAGGAAGGGAAGGGGCGGTGGGTGGAGAGAGAAGGTGATGCTGATGCTAGGGGTAGGAAGGAAGGGAAGGTGCGGTGGGAGGAGAGAGAAGGTGATGCTGATACTAGGGGTAGGAAGGAAGGAAAGGTGCGGTGGGAGGAAGGAGAAGGTGATGCTGATGCCCGGGGTAGGAAGGAAGGGAAGGTGCGGTGTGAGGAGAGAGAAGGTGATGCTGATGCCAGGGGTACCAAAGGAGGGAAGTTGCAGTGGGAGGAAAGAGAAGGAGATGTTGATGTCAGGAGTAGGAAGGAAGGGAAGGTCTAGTGGGAGGAGAGATAAGGTGATGCTGATGCCCGGGGTAGGAAGGAAGGGAAGGTGTGGTGAGAGGAAAGAGAAGGTGATTCTGATGCCTAGGGTTGGAAGGAATTTAAGGTGTGGTGGGAGGAGAGAGAAGGTGATGCTGAAGCCACGGGTATGAAGGAAGGGAAGGAGCAGTGGGAGGTAAGAGAAGATGATGCTGATGCCAGGGGTAGGAAGGAAGGGAAGGTGCGGTGGGAGGAGAGAAAAGGTGATGCTGATGCCAGGGGTAGGAAGGAAGGGAAGGTGCGGTGGGAGGAGAGGGAAGTTGATGATGAAGCCAGGTGTAGGAAGGAAGTTAAGGTGTGGTGGGAGGAGAGAGAAGGTGATGCTGATGCCAGGGGTAGGAAGAAAGTGAAGGTGCGGTGGGAGGAGAGAGAAGGTGATACGGATGCCAGGGGTAGGAAGGAAGGGAAGGTGCGGTGGGAAGAGAGATAAGGTGATGCTGATGCCAGGGGTAGGAAGCAAGGGAAGGGGCGCTGGGTGGAGAGAGAAGGTGATGCTGATGCCAGGGTAGGAAGGAAGGGAAGGGGCGCTGGGTGGAGAGACAAGGTGATACTGATGCCAAGGGTAAGAAGGAAGTGAAGGTGCTGTGGGAGGAGAGAGACGGTGATGCTGATGCCAGGGGTAGGAAGGAAGGGAAGGTACGGTGGGAGGAGAGAGAAGGTGATGCTGATGCCCGGGGTAGGAAGGAAGGTAAGGTGCGGTTGGAGAAAAGAGAAGGTGATGCTTATGCCTGGTGTAGGAAGGGAAGGTGCTGTGGGAGGAAAGAGAAGGTGTTGCTGATGTCCGGGGTAGCAAGGAAGGGAAGGTGCAGTGGGAGGAGAGAGAAGGTGATGCTGATGCCAGGGGTACGAATGAAGGGAAAGTGCATTGGGAGGAAAGAGAAGGTGATGATGAAGCCAGGGGTAGGAAGGAAGGGAAGGGGCTCTGCGTGGAGAGAGAAGGTGATGCTGATGCCAAGGGTAGGAAGGAAAGCACAGTTACTTACCTGTAACAGGTGATCTCCGGAACAGCAGGAATTAGTCTTCACATGTGGGTACGTCGGCGCCGACGGAGCCCGCACGGGAACGCTCCCCAGTATCCAATCAGAAAGCCCCTGGGAGCATCCCCCACGCCTGCGCGGTGACTTCCCGCCTTTCCCACTGCCTCTCCTCAGTTGAGTTTCATAGCTGAGACAGAAGGAGAGAAAGAGGAAAGGAAATAGATAGATACAACTCCTAGGGGAGGTGGGTGGGTTGTGAAGACTAATTCCTGCTGTTCCGGAGATCACCTGTTACAGGTAAGTAACTGTGCTATCTCCAGGAACAAGCAGGAATGAGTCTTCACATGTGGGGACTCCCTAGCTGCGGGTGCCAGGGGAGATCCCATAAAATGCGTAACCCTGGAACAGGACGGCATTTCCCAAACCTGGATCTCCGGCATCCCCTGGGGGATGGGGGGTAGGAGTTGAATAGAGTAGAGCTGCAGAGGAACAGCGAATCTAAAGACTACACGGAGAAAGTCTTTAGAATGTATGTCAAGTACCAGTAAAATATTTAATGAACTAGCACAATATAGAGCTTACCTACTGGATTGTAGGAAGTAGACAGTAGATGCAGTAGCGGAATCTTCGAGGTAACTCCACAGCAGTGAGGAAGAAGTTCCAATCTGGAATGGGCAGGTGACCCGGGTGTCAACCAGGGCAGGAGAAGATCGGCAGGCCTTCAATGAAAAGCTTATGGGAAAGCTGAGAACTCTTTTAGGTACAGAGTCATAAACATTGAGGACTAAAAGAAGAAAACTGACCGATCTGGAAAATTAGCCCAGTCCGGAAGGGAAGAGAGGGTATGGAAAAAAGCCCCTATTCCCAAGGAGAACAGAAGTGTACCCAGGAATACTGAAGATGTACACTGTTTTTCCTAGCTGGTAAGAGATAGGAAGACATCTAAGTTTGAGACTGCATAGAAAGGGAGATGTATAACAAAAATAGAAGCTGTTGACGTCACAGCAGTAATTGTTAGTATAACCAGTCCCAGTTACTGAGCCATATGATAATAGGCAAGTTTACTGTCTGGACCCCATAAGAAAATAAAACCTAAGCCCCGACAGTCAGGGAGATAGGTTAGACATAGGGTGCTATGGAAATCTCCCAATATGCGCATACCTATATATATATATGGAAAGACATACATATCTATACATATGAGAATATACATGCCTAGACCAGCGTGATATATATATCTACATATAGAAATGTAGATAGATATATGTATAGATAGAGACGGGGTGGCTGATGCCCACCCAGGGTATAAAAACATGTATGCACAGGACACATACATACAGGGAAATAATTTTGAAAAATACATGCCTGCAACCGAGCCACAGAAAAACAGTCACATGGGGAATGTGATGGAAAAAAATTCATCCAATAATAGGGGGTGAAACCCACCTGAAGAAATATAGAGAAACTATTTCTGTGGAGCAGGAATGCAGGTCAGTGGAAGAACCAGAATGGTGGCGTGAAACACAGAGGACAACAGCCGGCTGGCAAGAGTACGTTAGCAGTACCTTAGGACTCTGATATGTCCAAAGGACAAGAAGAACACAGAGACGGAGATACCAAAGTGACCCAGCCAAGGGGTTCAGGGGTATCATGTACGGTAAAAGAGTATGCGTTGTCCAAGTGGAGTAGAAAACATAATGCCAAGCTGGAAGGAACAGGAGTATATTCCGGCCAGATTGGAAACTCCGTGGACATTCACGTAGAAAAAAACTTGTCCTCTGTATATGAAAGACCCTCAGAGACAAGTTCAATACTCTGTAGCAAGGGCCCATAGCAGAAAGCTTCTCTGAAGGTTGCAGAGAGCAGTGTGCAGGAGAATTATAAGATAAAACTGACAGAAGTCAGGTGTGTTGCCATATCCTAGGAAAGGATATGGCTAGAAGAAGATAAGCTGCAGTGAATAGTATTATGCAAGATAGTTGCAAGTAGCTTGCAATGGGCATTAAAGTAATCACTGGAACTCCTGCATATACAGCAACTGAACCAAACAACAGAGGGGATTCTCCTGTATGAAAACAGAGAGAAAACAGACAAAGGCAGCGGAGAAGATTTCCGTTCCAGTCTGATGAGTTGTTCAGAGCACGCGTTGAAGGAAAAACAAACAGTCTACACTGGAAGAAAAGGAAGTGTTTCAGTATGGCACCAACTCAAGCAGGGGAGACCCTGGAAGAGATGGGTTGGAAATTGACTTACGATGTGGTAAGTCAACTGAGGGAAAATATGTCCATATGGGGACAGAACTATCATGGGATAGTTGTAACCTCCCTTCGTGGTGATGCTGATACCAGGGGTAGGAAGGAAGGGAAGGTGCAGTGGGAGGAGAGAAAAGGTGATGCTGATTTCCTGGTGTAAGAAGAAAGAGGAGGTGTTGCTGATGCTTGAAGTGCAGGAAGGAAGGAAGAGTGTTTCAGGGAGTATGATGGGGGGAGGAGTAGATGATGATGCCAGGTAGGTGGATGATGGAGGGCAATGCCCATGATCCACTGCTGGATGTGCCACGACATAAAAATGTTTGGGACCCCCTGACCTAGCTACTCTGCACCATCCTCCTTAATCAATCTCCAAATTCTGTCTGGGTAACTGTCAGGGATGCCATACTCTAACACGATTACTGCTGGTGCACTTACTTACACCTATTGCTTTCACTTTGCTATGCTGCTTGGTGTCCTCTTATGTTAGCTTGCTTGTGACAGACGTTCCCGACCGAGGTGTCCCTACTGCGGATATCTATAAGGCTGTCCATGTGTACGCCCAGGTCGGGGATGTCTATGTCCCTGAAATCAGCTGAAGACAGACATCCTTGGTGTTTGTCTGCATGTTCTGTGCTGGACATCCCCAATTTATCTCAGATATCCTTTCTGAAATCTCCCTCAAATTCAATAAAAACTTAGGGGCACATAGTCAAAGAAATTTATGTGGTTTACAGGTTTGCAAACTGAATAAATCCCACTCACTGGGATACCCACGCTAGTATCTCTGAATATCCCAGCCTAATGGGGTTAAATGCCCCGTTGCTAACCAGTTAGTGATAGGGAGTTCCAGGGATGGCTCCATTAGCTAGCTGGTCAGCAACAATATTAAGCCACTAACCGGTTAGCTAATCTGTCTAAAGTTAGGACAGGTGATAACTCGTTCTAATTTGAGGTGGTTTTGCAATCCACTTAGCGGCTGAATATTGTCGCTGAATATCGCTGCTGACCAGATTGCAAAATAGCAATCTGGACAAATCAGATATGCAGTGCCGATCACTGGCTATAGCCCAGTACTGAATATTCGGGTTTAAATTAAAAAGGCGATGGCAAGCCATTTTAACAGCACTCGTCACTACCATTGAATATGCCTTCCTATAAACTCCTTCCCTTTTAGAGCACAGACAAGTAAAAAATGAACCAATAAAGATTGCCGAAACAAGTACGTTTTTAAAAGATGTCGATGGGCATATAATTTATTTCAGCATGAATCTGATATGGGAAAACATTCCAAGCTTGCGCAGCACTATAACACAACGTTTGCACCAATTGATTTCTGTAGATAGTTTCTTGGAGACGAAAACTGCAAAATATTTAGCCTGGAAGACCTCATAGACCCATTAAAATGATTTAAAATCATCAGAAATGGCAAATATGCAGATGTCTAGCCATATATGATCTTAAAGGTCTACAGAGTGACCTAAATCTTATTCTAGCCTGAATTGGCAGCCCATGTGGTTCAGTAAGGAATGGAGTGGCACAGTCCCCAGATTTTCCTTTCAATAGGAATTTACCTGTTGTATGCTGTCAAATTTATAATTTACATAGCAATGTAGTCAAAATCCCCAGGTAAACGATGTTGCAAATGTTGAAATGTACTAGAATAATTATTGGGCAGGTGTGATCAAATGCTCCTCTAGCAGAAAGGACCATATTTGCCAAATATAGTGCAGGAAATTGAAAACTTTTCACGCAATATGAGCAATCTGCAATTCCACAGAGAGGGCCGAGTCTAAAATAATACCTCAGACCTTCAAAGAATAAAAAAGAGGAATAAAAAATCCTGCTATGTTTGGATTTAGTTCAGGAATGATTTCATTACGGCCTATCACTCAAAATAAATTGGTCTTAATAAACTGGTTCAGCAGTACATGGTGGGCCGTTATCCAACCTTCAGTTCTGTTTTAGCAGGTATTCAACATGGATTTCCTGAAAAGGAATAAGCAGGAGAACATCATCGGCATAGGAAAACTAGAATATCCAAACCCTTGAATGCTGTGCCCAATGAACTCAAAAATATGTTGAATAAAACAGGAGATGGGGAAATCCCTGTGGAAATCCATAGCTTAATGACCATGATCTATCCAATAATCATTCCTCCCCTTAACATGACATTGCCTGTTGTTCAAAATTCAGAAAACCATTTTAATGCTATTCCAGATATTCTAACAGCGCTCAATCATTCTAGCAGTAAATCATGATCAATTAGATCAAAAGCTGCTGAAGGATTGAGCTGTATCAGAATAACCTGTCTCCCCTTATCAATCACCATACACAGCTCATACACGCAGCAAGTACAATATATTCTGAAAGCTGACATGTGCCAGTCACTAAATTGAAAATGAAAATGATAATTACACTTACCTGGTAATTGTAGTTCCTTGAGTGACGACAGTTCAGTCCTCTACCTCTGGGCTGTCAACCTCCTCCTGCAGCTTGGAGACTGGTACGTCAGAATCATGACATCACTGGATATAGCCTACTGATCTCTCTCCTCAGTCCCAGTGTGAACTATTAACAAAGCAGACTCAAAGGAGCAACAAATAAGTAGCTAAAACCAATCAATGGAACCTAGTCTAAACTACCCTTAAAACTATTTAACCATTCAGGCCAGGCTTTCTTACGCCCTGTACTGCCACACAGAGAATCAAAGATAAAACAGAGTGAACCTGAACCAAACTAAGACAGACCTACCTGTAATATTTCTCTTCTCGCCCTTGACGCTGCACCCCTCCTGAAAGAACCCTGGGTGGGATGGAGGACTGAACTGTCATCACTCAAGGAACTACAATTACCAGGTAAGTGTAATTTTCATTTCCTTATTGTTCCTCCAGTTCAGTCCTCTACCTCTGGGATGTACCAGAGCAGTTAGCAATGGGAGGGACCCCTCAAGCTGACACACAACACTGCTGACCCGAAACGGGCATCATTAGCTGCTGCGACGTCAAGACGGTAATGCTTACTGAACGTATGTAGCGACGACCAAGTCGCCGCCCTACAAATTTCACCTGGCAGGACCAAACTGTGCTCCGCCCAGGAACACGCTTGCCCTCTGGTGGAATGCACCCTCAACCCTGCGGGCACGGATTGACCTTGAAGCAGATAGGTGGAAGCAATTGCCTCCCGAATCCACCGGGCAATGGAAGCCTTTGCCGCCGCCTCCCCTTTGCGCACACATCCAAACAACACAAATAGCCGGTCCGATTTGCGAAAACACTTCAAATACTGTCGCAACACCCTCTTTACGTCCAAGCAACGTAGACTGCGGTCCAGTTCGCTGCCATCTAGAGAACCCAGAACCGGTAAGCACACTGCCTGATTCAAGTGAAAGGGAGACACCACCTTAGGCAAAAAGGATGGAACCGGATGCAGCACCACCTTCTCCCTTGAGAAAGACAGGAACGGTTCTCTACATGACAACGCTTGCAACTCCGAGATGCGCCTAGCTGAACAGATCGCCACCAGGAATACTGTTTTTAACGTCAAGTCCTTCACCGAAGACTGAAGCAACAGCTCAAAGGGTGGCTTGGATAACGCTGCCAAAACCAAATTGAGATCCCAAGGCGGAATCAACACTCTACGCAACGGCCGTAATCTAGAGACCGCCTTCAGAAAGCGCACCACATCAGGATGAGCTCCCAGAGGCATTCCGTTAACTCTGCCGAGATAACAGGAAAGGGCTGCCAATTGAACGCGCAAGGAACTGGCTGCAAGACCTTTATCAAAGCTGTCCTGCAGAAAATCTAATATAGAAGGAATGGAGACCGTAGACGCCCGAATCTGATGCCTCGAACACCAATCCTCAAATATACGCCAGACACGCACATACGCCAAGGATGTGGACTGTTTCCGTGCTCTAAGAAGCGTAGCAACGAACGTTGCCAAATAGCCTTTCTTCCTTAACCTGGCCCTTTCAATGGCCATACCATAAGCAAGAACCGATCCACTTGGAGCATAAAGAGAGGCCCTTGTAACAACAGATCCGCCCTCGCCGGCAGCCACCAGGGTTCTCCATCTAGGAGACACACGAGGTCTTCGTACCACGGGCGTCTCAGCCAGTCAGGCGCTACCAGAAGTACTCTTCCTGGGTGAGCTCCTATCTTTTCAATCACCCGGCCTATCGATGCCCACGGAGGAAAGACATACAGAAGGCCTGCGGACGGCCACCGATGCAACAGTGCGTCGATGACCTCCGACATTCTTTCTCGCCTCCTGCTGAAGAACTGGCTGGCTTTCGCCGACTGGAAGGTCACCATTAAATCCATTATTGGTGTCCCCCAGTGAACTACTATCTGCGCAAAGACGTCGGGATGCAGCTCCCACTCTCCTGCATCCACCCAAACTCTGCTGAGAAAGTCCGCCTTCACATTGTCCGATTCTGCAATGTGCGCTGCCGAAATCGCTGTCAACCGACTCTCTACCAAAGCGAACAAAACGTCCGCCTCTTCTTCCATCGCTGCACTCCCTGTGCCGCCCTGACAATTGATGTAGGCGACTGTCGCAGAGTTGTCAGATTCAATCCGAACTGGCAACCTAGCACCAACTCCTCAAACGCCTGAAGCGCCCGGGCGACTGCTCGAAGTTCCAGATGATTTATCGACCAGGAGGCCTCCAGGGGAGACCAAAGACCCTGCGCGAACCTGCTCCTGCAGTGGGTTCCCCAGCCCAACAGGCTAGCGTCCGTTAATAACGGAAGCCACTCCGGTTGCTCCAGTGGCATGCTGGCTGAGAGCGAAGACCGAAGTAGCCACCACTGAAGAGACTGCCTGACTTTGAATGGATACGGAAGATGCTTGCTCAAAGGATCGGACTGATGCGACCAGTGGCGAAGTAGCACCCTTTGCAGGGGCCGCATATGAACCTTGGCCCATGGCACCGCCTCCAGAGTCGCCGCCATCGTTCCCAGCACATGAAGATAGGTCCATGCCGATGGCGCCGGAACGGATTTGAACTGGCGAACCAGACTCCTCAGTGCCTGAGCTCTCTGGTGCAGTAAAAACACCTGTCCCCTCTTCGTATTGAACCGGACTCCGAGGTACTCGAGGTCCTGGGAGGGCTCCAGATGACTCTTGGTCGGATTGACTACCCAACCAAGACTCTGCAAGAACTCTACCACTCTGCTTGTCACCCGGATGCTCTCTGCCTCAGACTTGGCCCAAATTAACCAATCGTTGAGGTAAGGGTGCACTAGAATTCCTTCTTTGCGCAACGCCGCCGCTACCACCACCATAATTTTGGTGAAGGTTCGTGGTGTCGTTGCTAGACTGAAGGGCAATGCCTGGAACTGATAGTGGCTCCAAGGAAGAGTGAACCTTAGGAACCTCTGATGAGCTGCCCAGATGGGTATGTGCAAATACGCCTCCGTAAGGTCCAGAGACGTCAAATATTCTCCCTGACGCACTGCCACAATGACCGATCGCAAAGCTCCATCCAGAAATGCGGAACCCGCAGACACCGATTTACGCCTTTCAGATCTAAAATGGGCCGCCACGTACCGCCCTTCTTTGGCTGCACGAAATAAATGGAGTACTGACCCACGCTGTACTCTGCTTTCGGTACCTCCACAACCGCACCTAATTGGATAAGCCGCTCCAAGGTACCGCGAATCACTAGAACTTTCTTTTGGCCCCTGCAGGGAGACATGACGAAGGAATCCCACACGGGCCGCACCAATTCCAGCACATAACCCTGCCGAATTATCTCCAATACCCACTGGTCAGATGTGATGTGGGTCCAAGCAGAAAGAAACTCCCGGAGCCGCCCACCTATGGGAGCCCCTTCCGCCGGGACCCGCCTCATTTCATTGTGACTTGTGCGCTGTGGAAGCGGGGCTTGAGGAGAAACCTCTATTAGCTCCCCGAAACCCGTGGAATCCCTGGGCCCGAGACGGAAAGCGTCCCCTTTGGAAACTACCGAACTGCGTCGTACGAAAAGAGTAGTTACTCACCTGTAACAGGTGTTCTCAAGGAGCAGCAGGAATCAGTCCTCACATATGGGTGTCATCGACGCCGATGAAGCCCCAGCGGAGCATTTCCCCAGCTTTCTATGAAAGCCTTTGGGAATGCAGGCACGCATGCGCGGTTCCCTTCCCGCCTAAAGGTGCCATCTTACCTCAGTCAAATGACATAGCTAAGAACAGCACACAAAAATGAAAAATAAACTATGTACAACTGCAACTCCAAGGGGAGGAGGGAGGGTTGTGAGGACTGATTCCTGCTGCTCCTGGAGAACACCTGTTACAGGTGAGTAACTACTCTTTCTCCAGCACCAAGCAGGAAGTCAGTCCTCACATATGGGTGACTCCCAAGCTCTGGGCTACTGAGGAACCCAGGCTGAACAAGAGAACTCCCTCTAGTCTCAGCAGCAAAGAAAGGCTTTTCAAGGACACAGCCTCCACCGGTAGCCCAACAGAGGGCAGGAGGGCAGGAGTTGCCTAAACCTCAAAGAGATTCCGGAGTACTGCTTGGCCAAATGCACTGTCCCTACGGGACTCCCTCTCCAGGCAGTAATGGGCCGCAAACGTCTGGCTTGAAGACCAAGTTGCAGCCCTGCAGATGTCTACCAAGGGGACAGAGCGGAGATGAGCCACTGAGGCAGCCATTGCCCTGACACGATGGGCCGTGACCCGACCCTGCAAAGGAAGGTCAGCCGCCTTATAAGCCCAGGTGATACAGTCAGCTACCCAGATGGACAAGGTACGCTTGGACACAGCCAACCCCAACTTATTGGGGTCAAAGGAGACGAAGAGCTGAGTAGCCCTTCTATGCCCCTGCGTACAGTCAATGTAGAAGGATAAGGCCCTCCTACAATCCAGGGTATGCAGGACTGCTTCAGCCTGGCTTGCATGAGGCCTAGGGAAGAATGTTGGAAGAACCACCTCCTGGTTGAGGTGGAAAGAGGAGACAACCTTTGGGAGGAACTTTGGATGAGTCCTAAGGACTACCCTGTTCCTATAAAAGCGAGTGTAAGGCCTATCACAGACCAGGGCCTGAAGCTCACTCACTCGCCTAGCCGAGGTAAGGGCTACCAAGAAGAGTGTCTTCCAGGACAGGAAGCATAGAGGGCAAGTAGCCATCGGCTCAAAGGGTGGGCGAGTCAGCTGCTGCAAGACCACATTCAGCTCCCACTCAGGAGCAGGAGGACGGATGGGAGGCTTGAGCAAAATCAAGCCCCTAAGAAAGCGGGACACCAAGGGGTGACCAGACAGAGAATGGCCCTCCACCAAAGAGTGGTGAGCTGCTAGAGCTGAGAGGTGGACCCGAACAGAATTGGATTTAAGGCCTTGATTTGACAAGTGCAGTAAGTACTGAAGGACTACTGGCACAGTACAGGAGAAAGGATCAACTGTACGTAGCTGACACCACACAGAAAACTTTTTCCATTTGAGAGCATAGGTTTTTCTAGTGGATTGTTTCCTAGAGGCTAGGACAACCTCCTCAACATCCTGAGGCAGGCCCCAGGACTACCCTTGCAGCCTCCAGGCCATCAAATTGAGAGCTTTGAGATTGGGGTGCAGAAGGGAACCCCGCTCCTGTGAGAGAAGATCGGGTTGCAACCCCAGAGGTAGTGGTGGATCCACCGCCAGTTGAAGCAGAAGTGGAAACCAAGGCTGTCTCGGCCACCGGGGAGCCACCAGCAGGACCGAGGCCTTGTCCTGAAGAATCCTGAAGAGAGTTCGGGCCACCAAGGGCGTGGGAGGAAACGCATACAGGAGGCCCTGAGACCAGGATATCAGAAAAGCATCCGCTGCTATCCGCAGAGGATGCGGTTGCCTGGAACAGAACTTTGGCAGCTGCTTGTTCAAGGGGCTGGCAAAGAGATCCATCCAAGGGAGACCCCATTTCAGGAAGATCTTCTGAGCTACTGAAGGATGCAGCTGCCACTCGTGGGGCTGCAGTATTCTGCTCAATCTGTCTGCCAGGTAGTTGTCTTGGCCTGGAAGGTACACAGCCCTGAGGAGCATGTTGTGCTTGAGGGCAAATGAACAAATGTCCTGAGCTTCCCGACAAAGGATCCTGGACCCAGTTCCGCCCTGTTTGTTCACATAAAACATGGCAACTTGGTTGTCTGTCTGAATCAGGACAGACTGGTGAACCAGGGTAGGAGTGAAAGCTTTGAGTGATAACCGAATAGCTCGGAGTTTGAGAAGATTGATCTGCTGTGCAGCCTCCCAGGGAGACCACAGGCCCTGGGTGCACTTGCCTAGGCAATGAGCTCCCCAGCCTTGCAGGGAGGGGTCCGTGGTCACCACTACTGTGTACCCTGGAATCTGAAAAGGCACCCCCTTCAGAAGATTGGGTGGGTGCAGCCACCAGTTGAGGGAGTTCAGAAATTGTCTGGACACCCTTATCCTGTCTTTGAGGCTGCCTGTGGCCTGTGACCACTGAGACCGAAGGCACCATTGTGCAGGCCTCATATGGAGCCTGGCATTCGGGGTCACATGTACTGTCGAGGCCATGTGGCCTAGAAGTCTCAGGCAGAGTCTGGCGGAGACCAGGGACCCGCTGAGAAACTGATTTGCCAAGTCCATCAACCTTTGGGCCCTGTCTTCTGGCAAGAAAGCCCTTGCCAGCAGAGTCCAGCCTTGCCCCTATGAACTCCAAGTTTTGGGAGGGGAGCAAAGTGGACTTTGCGAAGTTTATGACAAACCCCAGACTTTGTAGAAGAGCAATAGTCCTGAGGGTGGCTTGATTGGCTTCCTGGCACGTCTGACCCCTGATGAGCCAGTCGTCCAGATAGGGGAAGACAAAGATTCCCTGATTTCTCAGGTAGGCCGCCACCACTGCTAGGCACTTTGTAAAGACTCTGGGGGCGGAGGTGAGGCCGAAAGGCAGTACTCTGTACTGATAATGGTTTCCTCCCACAATGAACCTGAGGTACTTTCTGTGGTCTGGATGAATGAGGATGTGAGTGTAGGCATCCCTTAGATCTAAGGAGCATAGCCAATCTCCCTGCTGGAGGTAGGGCAGCAGTGTCCCAAGAGTAAGCATCTTGAACTTCTCCTTCACTAGGAACTTGTTGAGGTTCCTGAGGTCCAGAATGGGTCGAAGGCCACCGGTTCTTTTGGATACCAGGAAATACCTGGAGTAGAAACCGTGACCTTGCAAGTGGAGAGGCACAGGTTCCACCGCCCTGTCCACCAACAGATCATGAAGCTCTTGTAGAAGAAGGTCTGTGTGCAGGGGAGGCCTTGGAGGCTCCCCTGGAAAATATGGTGGAGGCAGTTGGTGAAAATGGAGGGCATAGCCCCTGTGGACTATCTCCGGAACCCAACTGTCCCTGGTGATAAGGGGCTACTGGTGGGCAAAGAGGGCGAGGTGACATCCTGTGCAGGGTTGGGAGAGCAGTGGAGGAGAGGCTACGCTCAAGGAGTCAAAAACCCCCACCCTGCTGAGTGGTAGCAGGGGTCGGAGGCTTGGGGGTCCTCTGCCTACGGGGCCCATTACCCTGGCCCTTGGCTTGCTGACCCTGGGGGGCAGCTTGGGCAGCCTGATATTGCAGGTACTGTTTGTAGGCAGTGCCCTTCCTCGGGTAAAAGGGCTTTTTACCCGAGCCCTTCTTTTTATGAGAAGGGGCAGAGGTCTTCCTTGACAGCCTTGTCCGTGTGAGGTGCTCAGATTCGAGCTGAGCGGCCTTCTCGGTCATGGGCTTGCCAAAAAGGTTTTCACCTCGGCAAGGGACATCGACCAACTTGTCCTGAACCCATAGCTTGAGGTCCGATGACTGCAGCCATGCTTGGCTCCGAGCCGCGATGCCGGCTGCCGCAACTCGGGCCAAAGCCTTGAAGCCATCGTAGGCGGCATGGGACATGAACTTCGAGCAGTCCCGAATCCCCGAGGACAAGGACTTAAATCTCTGCAAGGGTTCCCCGGAGAGACCAGCAGAGAACTCGGCCAATTCCTTGGCCAGATCCCGCAAGTACATGCCCATGTACAGCTGGTAGGACTGGACACGGCAAGCAAGCATCAAGCCCTGAAAGCACTTTCTACCGACGCCATCGAGGTTCCGGGCATCCCTGCCAGGGGGCACCGCGGAGTGCATCTTCTGGCTCTTCAGACGATGCATGGCCAATTCTACAACCATAGAATGGTGTGGTAGCTGTGCCTTTTGAAAACCAGGGCTCTTCCGGAGTCGATAGATCGAATCGACTCGCTTGCTTAGAACCGGCGCCGAGGCCGGTGCCTCCCACATACGGAAGAGGAGCCGTTCCAGCATCGGAGGAACCGGAACAGTAAAGGCCTCCTTCGGAGGAGAGTCATACTGTAGGGCCTCGAGCTCTTCAGCTCGATGCTCCTCCTCGGGGTCCGCCGGAATAGCCAAGGCAGTGGCCATATCCCGGACAAACTCCGAGAACCGAGTGTCCTCCGGGGGGGACCTACTCCAGGGCTCAGACTGCGGTAAGTCCAAAGGGACGCACTGAGTCTTGAAGATATCAGGAGACTCCTCGTCCTCCGTCTCCCAAGCTGACTCGTCCGAGGAGGAGTCAGGGTCCGCCCCCGCGGGTCCCTGGAGCACCCGCCCTGACGCCGGAGGCACCGGCGTCGACGCCCTCGGTCCCGAACGGGAGATCGAGGAAGACCGCGACTGAGGTTGACTCCGAGCCACGATGGACTCGAGTATCGGCTCGGTCTCCGGGGTCGACTTCGAAGTCGATGTCCTTGTGGTCGGGGCAGATGCGCCAGACAGGCTGGCCATCAGTGCCCGCTGCTGCTCTATGAAGGCAGACAATCTGCTCTCCAAAGCTGTCATCCTGAGACTCAGCTCGGGAGACGCAGAAGCCACCGACTCGGGCCCCAGCAGCATCGGGACCGACGTCGGCTCCCTGGGAGGAGAGTCCTCGAGGACTACGGGGCTTACGTGTCCAACAGACTCCGGCTCCACGCGAGGAACTTTTGCAGGCTTCTCGTGTTCCACGGGCCCGGGGCGATGGTCGGGGGTCCTAGACCTGGCCCTCGAGGAGCTAGGGACCTCCTCCGTTGATGCCCTCGCGAGCCGCTTCTTCCTCTTCCGTTCCCGGTCGGGGACCCCCTATCTGAGGAGCTTCGACGGCGCTCGGGATCGGAATCCCGAGATGTCGAGGCCTCAGACGAGGTCCGGGCCCGGCCGGAGGCTGAGTCAGAGAAAAGCCTTTCTTTTTGCTGCTGGCGACTTCGGAGTGCCTTGGAAGACATCTTTCCACATGGCCCGCACGACTTAGGGTCGTGGTCGGGGCCGAGGCACCGAAGGCAGCAGTCGTGTGTGTCGGTGAGAGACATCAGTTTCTTACACCATCACACTTTTTAAAACCGCTGGAAGCCATCGGGGAAAAAAGAGTCCCCGCGAGGTCATAGGACCGGCCTTCCAGGGAAAAAAGGAAAAAAGGGCGCGAACACCAGCCACGAAGGGCAAAAACCGAAAAAGAAGAATCGGGCTCGATACCGGTGTATCGAACCCAGCGGGAGGGGAACCGGCGTCGAACCGGGAGAAGAAATAGCGAAAATCGCCGAAAAAATCTAATTTTAACCGGGAGAACAGGACACACGTCCGGTGGGCTTCACGAAAAAAAGAGACTGAGGTAAGATGGCACCTTTAGGCGGGAAGGGAACCGCGCATGCGTGCCTGCATTCCCAAAGGCTTTCATAGAAAGCTGGGAAAATGCTCCGCTGGGGCTTCATCGGCGCCGATAAGAACACAGCTAGGAGCAGTGCTCTCGCAGCACCATCCAAGGAACACAAAAAGCGAGAGACGAGATGAATATGGATGATCAACAGATGTTTATTGTCAAAGGACCCCAACGCCTTTCGGTGCTAACGCCTTCTTCAGGGGGAATACAGCTGAATAAATCAGTATGACTTCTAATGCCATTTGTAGAATTACAAACGGCATTAGAAGTCATACTGATTTATTCAGCTGTATTCCCCCTGAAGAAGGCATTAGCGCCGAAACGCGTTGGGGTCCTTTGACAATAAATGTCTGTTGATCATCCATATTCATCTCGTCTCTCGCTTTTTGTGTTCCTTTATCGGTGCCGATGACACCCATATGTGAGGACTGACTTCCTGCTTGGTCCTGGAGAATCTCCGGACCGGACTTCCCCTGTTTCGGCTTGTCCTCCGGGAGCCTACCAGCCTTGGACTCCCCGAGGTCCTTTACCAACTTATCCAAATCTTCTCCAAACAGCAAGCCCCCTTTAAACGGCAGCTTACTGAGTCTAGATTTGGAAGGACCGTCCGCCGCCCAATTTCGCAACCACACAGACCTGCGGGCGGCCACCACGGACGCCGTGCTATTTGCAAGCACTCTGATCAAATCATAATGTACATCCGCTAAATACGCCGTCCCGGACTCCAGACGACCCAGCTCCCTGAGCTCCTCGAGGTCCATGTGGGAGGATTGGCCAGTCGCTGCACCCAGCGCAAACACGCCCGAGCCACCCAAGCTCCACAGATGGAGGTCTGCAACAATAGCGAATCCGCTTCAAATGTCTGCTTCAGTAAACCATCAACCTTATGGTCTTGGGCATCCTTCAAGGCTGCACTGCCTTCCACCGGGATGGTGGTCTTCTTTGTAACCACCGACACCACCTTGTCTAACCACGGCGCCCGTAACCTTTCCTTATCCTTATCGGCCAGAGGATAGAGCCTATTCAATTCATAGTCCTTATACCTCGAAGCCCTGCTTCTGGCCGGTCCCATTCTTCTTGGATCATTTTGTCGACTACTCTGTGCACCGTAAACACCACTTGCCTCTGTCGAACCGCCTGAATAACCGGGTCTTCAACCTCCTCCTCCGTGGTTGTCTGTGCAGTGAGATTCAACATCTGCATAGATTCCGTGATCAACGCAGTAAGCTCTTCTCGACGGAAGACCCTAATGATCTTAGCCTGATCCTCGGGTTCTGGGATCTCCCCTTCTTCCAGATCCTGTGCACCCTCCTCATGCTCCCAGTCAGTATCCTCGACTTCCAGCCAATCGCCTTCCACAGCTGAAGAAGCTCATGCTCTCGCTTTTTTAGGCACCGGCGGTCCTTCGCCTACCTCATCGGTCGCCTCCAGTTCCTGGAAAGAACCGGAAAATGGCAATGACCCCGGCAACTTACCCTGACGTCATACAGAAAAGGCCTGGTGCATCATTAAAATGAAATTAGGGCTAAAATCCCCGAGGTCCGTCGCCTGCGCTACCAGCAGAGCTCCTGAGGGCCCCGACAATTCCTCCAAAGCAGACCCTTGCGCAGGAGGCTGCAGAGACTCAGCCCCCGCCCCAGACGATGCCCCCTGCGCCCCCGGGGACTCCTTAATGTCCATCTGCTGCTCCACCATGGAAGAAAGGGTTGCACAGCCACGGCACACTCCTGAATCGGCCACCGTGCCCCTCCGGGTGCCACAGACAACACACTGTGGTCGTGCCGCCATAAAGCAGATAAGTGACTGCCTGATTGACTTACTATTATTATTTTTTTAAACCCCGTATAACACCAAATGAAACATGAAACTTAAGCCACCCCTTAAAAACTTTAAAAGGCAAGCAGTTCCCACGCTCTGCCTACGAGGGAAGGACCCCCTTACAGTTCTTGACCAACTAAAAGCCCCGAGAAAGGACCCCCCCCCCCTTAAAGTGGCCATTTCGCAAATAAAATAAACCAAATAGACCAAATAAACGGAGTACACATAAAGAAATAAAATAAAGTGCTAAAATTACCTTTGTGCTTCACAGCCTAGGGCTTGCAACCCTCCCGGGAGCCACGCAGCTTCTCCGCGCTGCACAAAATGGCCGCTGAGAGCGCCAGAGACAAAAAGGCGCCAAATTGAGCACCGGGCAGCGCTCCGATCCTTAACCGAGCTCTCCGCCATCAAACGCAGCCTGCAACCAGTGAACTGCTTACCAGTCAGGTCTGCGCCATTCGTCGATGTCTTTTTGGAGCTGCGTGGCCCCACCAAGCTGCTACCAACTCCCCACTACGCTGCACAACTGTCCAGCCAGTGCACCCAGAGCCGCGTGTATGCAGCCACTGTGGACCGGAAAGGTAATCTCGCTTGAGGGAGGGCTCTCCCCCGTAGAGTCTGGGGGGAGAGATCCTGTGGCCCACAGAAGACTGAAAACGACTTCCGGAGCAATCGTTTTTTTTTTTAAACAGGCAGGGAGCAAGAAAGGCCAATATCCCTTTTCTCTATAGTTTTTTTTTTTTTTAAATGACAGTACCCAAACTATAAAAAAAAATCAAGCTAGATGACCCCAATCTACACTATCCTACAAGCTCCTTATCTGTTTCTCCAGGGAGCCCCACACAAGGCTCACAACGTCCTCCTGCTGCATGGAGACTGGTCACACTGGGACTGAGGAGAGAGATCAGCAGGCTATATCCAGTGATGTCATGATTCTGACATACCCATCTCCAAGCTGCAGGAGGAGGTTGACAACCCAGAGGTAGAGGACTGAACTGGAGGAACGATAATTAAGAGTTTTTTCTTCTTTTTCTGGACACTATTTTTCTAAGCACATTGGTCCTGATCCTTTTTTAGGTGGTTCTTGCCAATGCAATAGAGCCCTGTATTTGTTTTGGGTGAAGCTGGGAGGGGGTAGTTATAAGAGAGAGACTGGGGGTTCATGGGAGAGAGAGAGAGAGAAGGGGAGAAGCTTGGTGGGGGGGGGGAGGTCATAAGAGAGAGAGAGACAGACTGGGAGAGAACTGGAGAGGGGGTCATGGCAAAGAGAGGGAGATAAGGCGAGGTGCAGAGACTTAGGAGAGACTTTTTTTGCTTCACATATCACCACGCCATAGTGATATGTGAAATAAAACGGGAAGTTGACTCAGATACAGCTATAAAGAATCACTGGGGATAGTGGGAGGTGGAGGAGGAGTGGGGGCACTGTGCAATGGCACATTAAGAGCCTGAGTTATTAAGCTTTCTTTTCCCATATAAAACAAGAAAATAGTCTTAGTATATCAGGCCCTAAAAAGGACCTGCATAAGAACTTAAGAATATAAGAAATGCCATTCTGGATCAGATCAAGGTCAATCAAGCCCAGTATCCTGTTTGCAACAGTGGCCAATCCAGGTCACAAAAGTTACCTGTCAGGTTCACAAAAAGGTACACAGGTTCCACAATGCTTGTCCTGCGGTAAGCAGTGGATTTCATGGGTCCTCTTTAATAATGGTTTATGGACCTTTCCTCCAGGAACTTGCCCATACCTTTTTTTAAAACCCATCTACACTAATAGCTTTTACATCCTCCGGTAACTAATTCCAGAATCTGATTACACATTGAATGAAAAAATATTTTCTCTTATTAGTCTTAAATGGGTTACATTATAGCTTCATTGTGTGTTCTCTAGTCTTTCTACTTTTTTATGGCGTAAACAACTGTTCTACATTTTACCATTCCTCTCCGTTCATTAATTTATAGACCTCTATAATATCCCCCCTCAGCTATCTCTTTTCCAAGGTGATAAGCCCCAGCCTTTTAAGCCTCTCCTCATAGGAGTATCTTTCCATCCTCTTTCCCATTTATGTCGCTCTTCTCTGTACCTTTTCTAATTCTGCTTTATCCTTTTTAAGATATGGCGACTACTTAGAATTGCCCACAATATTTAAGGTGCGATCGTACCATGGGACGATACAGAGGCATTATAATATTCTTGGTTTATTCTCCATTCTTTTCCTTATGATTCCTAGCATTCTATTTGCTTTCTTGGCCGCTTCTGCACACTGGGTGGAGGGTTTCAACATATTATCCACAACAACGTCTAAGTGGTGGTTCTTAACATGGAACCTTACATCATGTAACCATAGTTTGGGTTGCTCTTTCCTAGGTGCATAACTCTGCACTTGTCCACATTAAATTTCATCTGCCATTTGGATGTCTAGGCTTCCAATTTATCAAGGTCCTCTTGCAATTTTTCACAATCCTCTTAAGTTTTAACGACTTTGAATAATTTTGTGTCATCTGCAAATTTGATTACCTCATTTGTCATTCCCATTTCCAGGTCATTTATGAATATAATAAAAAGCAGTGGACCCAGCACAGATCCCTGGGGTACTCCACTATTAACCTTGCACCATTGAGAAAATTGATCATTTAGCCCTACTCTTTGCTTTTGTCGCGCCCTCTCTGGCCAAGCGGTAGCCACTGGTATTGCAAGGCTCTGTGAGGGTAGTAGTTGTGTCTCGACTGATATAAACTACAAACACTTCTCTTCAAATTAAAGGGTTTTATTCCCCGTCCCTTGAGGGTACTTAATCTTCAGGAAACATAAATCAAAATGACTTGCTTGGGCATATAACACAAAGTAACAAAGGCAACAGAACTCGCTTTCTTCAGCTTCCAAAATAACAAATAAATGAAAAGAACAAACAGCCTGAGTATTTCAATACTGGTTCTTTCTCTTGTAGCTGCAGCACAGCTTACATCTGTTTTGTTTAGAGAGAGCTGCAGCCTGTTGCTTACAACACTAAAGCTAGGACACAAGCTAGTTGCTTATCTGAGAGAGAACTCAGGTTCAATCAAGGTTAAAGAACAGTCCATCAATTCTGGCATATCATTTACCTCAGCATTTTCATATTCCGGCTGACTGGAAGTTTCATTCTGAACCTCAGAAGTAACGTGGGAGAATGGCTGGCTAAACTCATCAGACAGGAAGTTCCTTTCTTCCTCAGAGCTAGTGCCTCTCTGGGAATTACCATATATTCTAGAGTTGAGCTTTTCAGGGCACTGCCCCTGCTGGTATTTTAGAATATAGCTCAATCCCTTGTTTGCTTTGCTGGCTGGGTAATTAAGGGAATTTCCCTGTCTATTCAGCTTTCCCCTTTGTAACCCAGCTGAGCTAGATTGGAGAGCTCGTGACAGAGTTTCACGGGGAGCTGTGAGCTTACAATGCCTATGAAATTCTTCAGCTTTATCTGGTGAGTAAATCCTTTTCTTTCTAGGATTTTTAAAATCAGAAGAAAAGATATTTTCAGCCTCTAGATAGGGGAACCTTGTGTGCCTGTTTCCATACCTCCAAGGTTGTCTTCTCTCATACGTCAAATCACTCCTGCATTCACACTTTGCACCGGAACCTGCAATTGCAGTCTTCTTGCGTTTCTCTTGCTCATACACACTATCTGGCTGCTGATATCTCTCTGTTTCATTCAGGTCTTCGGGTCCCCTCTGACCTTCATGCTGGCTTTCTAGTTGCTTCAAAGCCTCCTTGTCACTCTCTCCTGCATTCTCATACCTGCTCCATGCTTCCCAGGGTTTTAGCTGCCTTTGCTGTATTCTCTCTGAATGTGTCCTTGGCTGCTTCAGCTCCTCTCCCTTTCTGATTGCCTGAGAGCCTATTTTATCCCAGTGTTTCCTTGCTCCACCCCCACCCAGCTGAACCCTGTCAGGTAAAGTGAATTCCCTTCCTGTGCTGGCTGGGTGTGTCTTCCTTGGGCTTTTGCACATGTGTTTAGGTTGCTCACGGTAACCATCTGACATTTCCTTGTTTACCCTGTCACTTTTTCTGTGCTCATTTATGCTGAACTGCATTTTCTCGGGTTGTTCGGGGTCTGCTCTGTTACACTTTCTATCTTTTAACCAATTCCTGATCCAGAATAGTACATTGCCTCCTGTCCCTTAACTTTTTAATTTCACCAAGAGTCTCTCATGAGGGAAGTTGTCAAAGGCTTTCTGAAAATCCAGATACACTATACCTATTAGCTCACCTTTATCTACCTGTTTATTCACTCCTTCAAAAAATATAACAGATTAGTAAGACAAGATCTCCCTTGGCTAAATCCATGTTGGCTTTCTACCATTAAACCATGACTATCTATATGTTTAGTAATTTATTCTTTATAATGATTTCTACCATTTTGATCAGTATTAATGTCAGATTCATTGGTCTGTAGTTTCCTGGATCATTCCTGGAGTCCTTTTTAAAAACTGGTGTTACACTGGCCACACTCCAGTCTTCAGGTGCTATAGATGATTTTAATGATAGTTCACAGATTACTAATAGTAGATCTGCAATTTCATATTTCAGTTCTTTCAGCACCCTCGGATATATATCATCAGGTCCAGGTGATTTGCTACTCCTTAGTTTATGAAATAGTTGTAATACATCTTTCTGGTTTATCAAAATTTGTTTCAATTCTTCAGATACATCATCTTTAAATACTATTTCAGGATTGCCTGAGAGCCTATTTTATCCCAGTGTTTCCTTGCTCCACTCCCACCCAGCTGAACCCTGTCAGGTAAAGTGAATTCCCTTCCTGTGCTGGCTGGGTGTGTCTTCTTTGGGCTTTTGCACATGTGTTTAGGTTGCTCACGGTAACCATCTGACATTTCCTTGTTTACCCTGTCACTTTTTCTGTGCTCATTTATGCTGAACTGCATTTTCTCGGGTTGTTCGGGGTCTGCCCTGTTACATATTTCCCCTCCTTAAAATATTACTTGCTGCCGTAGTTTTTAATGGACAGCAAGTAATCCTTTGCGGGGTCCGACAGTGCTGCTCGTGATAGGCCAAATTGGCCGTGGCTACCCTTTCTTTCCATGGTTTCAGCACATTGACGTGGTATACTTGCCTACGTCCTCTGTCATTTTCTACTAAATATGATACAAAACCTATCTTTTTTATTACCACGGCTGGACCTTTCCAGCGGGATTCGAACTTCGGACCTGGGTCCGCTACTTGTATCAGAACCTTATCGCCTGCTGCCAGTTCTCTAGTTTGTGTATCCTTGTCGTAATAACGCTTTTGGCGCTGTTTGCTACGGTTTAGATTCTCCCCCGAGGCTTGGGATGTCTTTCTTAGGCGTGTCCTCAATTCTTTCAGGAACTGAGGAATCCCTACTTCTGGTACTTTCGGTTCTACCCATTCATCCTTTAATATGTCTAACACCCCCCTTGGCGTTCTTCCAAATAACAATTCAAATGGGGATACTCCCAGCGAGGTTTGAACCCTCTCTCGGCATGTATACATTACGAATGGAAGTAATGTATCCCATTCTCTCATTTCCTCCTTTCTCAATCCTCTCCGCAATAAGTGTTTTATCGATTGGTTGGTGCGTTCTACCAATCCATTGGTTTGGGGATGGTACGCCGATGTCTTAATGTGGCGTATCCCAAACGCCTCCCAAACTCTTGCAAGGTATCTCGAGACAAAATTGGTGCCTTGATCAGTCAGGATTTCTTGGGGAAACCCCACCTCACAGAATAGCTTTATTAGCTCCTGCGCTATGATTTTAGCCGAGATGTTTCTAAGGGGTATGGCCCATGGGAATCGGGTCGCATGATCCACGATGACCAAGAGATACTGAAAACCCCTAGGCGTTTTAGTTAAAGGGCCTACGATATCCATCCCTATTCTTCTAATAGGGGCAGCTATGGTGGGTAATGGTATCATAGGTGCTGCTTTGGGTCTGGATACAGAAACCCTCTGACATGCAGGGCATGCATCACAGTATCTTTTCGTTTCCTGATATACCCCAGGCCAATAAAAACGGGCTAAAATCTGATCAAGTGTTCCTTGAACACCTTTATGCCCCCCGATTGGATGGTCATGGGCCAAGCGTAGAACTACTGCCTTAAAGGCTATCGGCACCACCAATTGCTTTCTTACTGCTCCGGTATAGGGATCCAAACCTTCTCTATATAGAATGTTGTCATCTAATAAGAACCGGGGCAACACCTCCCGCTCCTCTTGGGCCCATTCGAAAGCTCTTCTGAGAGCTAGATCTGCTCTCTGCTCCATTGGGAAAGATGGAAATTTTTGGACAAGGGCAGCAGGGACCCAGGGTAATCCTTCTCCCATTTCTAATTCCCTT
Source organism: Ichthyophis bannanicus (assembly GCA_033557465.1). Lineage (NCBI taxonomy): Eukaryota > Metazoa > Chordata > Amphibia > Gymnophiona > Ichthyophiidae > Ichthyophis > Ichthyophis bannanicus. The sequence continues at coordinate 289,000,337 of CM066042.1, forward strand.
CTCCCGTGGGCTCTTTTGTTTTTTTCCTGCTGTTTTTTGGCCCTGGCTTTCTTTCCTTCTCCCTCAGGGTTCTGCACCAACTCATCATGATTAGGTAGCGGACTCACCTCTTCTGCCCCTTCTGCCTCTTCCTCAGGAACTTCTTTTTCCCCTTTTCCTGTAGGTATTTCCACTTCCTCTACGGGAGTTTCTTGGGGTGTAGTTATGGGGGTCTGGGAGCGCGTTGAAACTAAACCTGCTTTCATAGTAATCCCTTGACTCAATCCCCCCGTAAAAGAAGGCCAATCCCTGCCTAAAACTAATTTTTGGGGTAGCCCAGGGACCACTGCTACTTGCACCTTCCTTTCTATTCCTAGTGCTTTTACCTGCACTTGGCATAAAGGGTAAGGAAGCTGTGCGCCATGTACGCACTTTATTTCTATTTGTCTTGGGGCTACTGGGCAAGATGGTTTCAGAGTCTCCCAAAATTCCTGAGCTATTAAACTTTGCTCGGCCCCTGAATCAATTATTGCTAGGGCATCTGCCCCCTCAACCTGTACCTGTAGGAATATTCCTTTTGGAACTGATTTTCCTGCCCTTACCATAAGAACTGTTTTAACTCGGCAATCTTTTATCATGTGACCAGGTTTATTACATCTATAGCACCTTCTAGTGTTCCTATCTCTGCCCTCCTTGCTAGGGTCATATGCAGTCACTCTATCTCGCGCGTACTTTTTACACTCATACACTCCAGTTACACCTGCACCCTTTGAAAGGTTCACATTAGAAGTACTAGCATGTGTTGCCTCCCTGAACACTTCAGCCATCCGGGCTGCTTCACCGGTGTTTGAACAATTTTGCAGGGTCAAAAACGTTTTCATTTCACCTGGTATTGACATCAAAAATTGTTCTAGGACAATTTCGTCTAATATGGACTCAAGCGTTTTGCCATCAGGATCCAACCATTTATAGGCTAGGCTCTTGAGCCTCTGGCATAAGGCTTTTGGAGTCTCGTTTTCTATCATTATGGCCTCTCTAAATAATCTCCGGTAATGTCTTGGCGTGAGACCAAGGCGGTCTTTCACGGCCTTTTTAATTTCATTATAATTATTTGCCAAACTGGCAGGCATGGTTTTGAAAGCGGATAAGGCTCGCCATTCAAAGTCATTGCGAAACGCATGGCCCATTGTTCCACAGGCCATTTTGAGTTCTCAGCAATGCGTTCAAAGGCCTCTATAAAATCGTCGGGATTATCTTCCCGCCCTAAATGTCTGCATACAAGTCCCGTATTCATTTCTACTTGCGGTATTGTAGCTTTGTCTTCCCGAGCCTTTTCCAGTAACGCGGTCATTGCCTCTAGCAACGGTTTCTGTTGTTCCTTCAGTGCAGTCATGTACTGTTCTTGCAGGCGTTGGAGCATCCTGGCCTGCTTCTCCTGCTGCTCATTCATCCAAGCTAATACATCCTGGGGCTCCATCTTCCTTTTTCTGCACCTGAAAATAAAAGAGAAGAGACCCACCAAGTGCGGTACACACACAAAGGTTGTTTTTTTCTTTTAGCTCCCTTTTCTCACGGTATCCTATACGTGTCCCCCCAGGCTACTAATACCTTAGTTTCCTGGTGACATCAGCCTGTGAGAAGAGGTCTTTTCCACCGCTGGCCGCTTTACCAGCCGAATCCTCCTTGACTAGTGCTTTGAAACACTTCTTTTGCTTTTCAGCAATGTCCTTTCAGGCAAATCCTTATTATGCCCCCCGAAAATTTTATCCTGCCAACTACGCCATTTACATCTCGTGCCCTCTCTGGCCAAGCGGTAGCCACTGGTATTGCAAGGCTCTGTGAGGGTAGTAGTTGTGTCTCGACTGATATAAACTACAAACACTTCTCTTCAAATTAAAGGGTTTTATTCCCCGTCCCTTGAGGGTACTTAATCTTCAGGAAACATAAATCAAAATGACTTGCTTGGGCATATAACACAAAGTAACAAAGGCAACAGAACTCGCTTTCTTCAGCTTCCAAAATAACAAATAAATGAAAAGAACAAACAGCCTGAGTATTTCAATACTGGTTCTTTCTCTTGTAGCTGCAGCACAGCTTACATCTGTTTTGTTTAGAGAGAGCTGCAGCCTGTTGCTTACAACACTAAAGCTAGGACACAAGCTAGTTGCTTATCTGAGAGAGAACTCAGGTTCAATCAAGGTTAAAGAACAGTCCATCAATTCTGGCATATCATTTACCTCAGCATTTTCATATTCCGGCTGACTGGAAGTTTCATTCTGAACCTCAGAAGTAACGTGGGAGAATGGCTGGCTAAACTCGTCAGACAGGAAGTTCCTTTCTTCCTCAGAGCTAGTGCCTCTCTGGAATTACCATATATTCTAGAGTTGAGCTTTTCAGGGCACTGCCCCTGCTGGTATTTTAGAATATAGCTCAATCCCTTGTTTGCTTTGCTGGCTGGGTAATTAAGGGAATTTCCCTGTCTATTCAGCTTTCCCCTTTGTAACCCAGCTGAGCTAGATTGGAGAGCTCGTGACAGAGTTTCACGGGGAGCTGTGAGCTTACAATGCCTATGAAATTCTTCAGCTTTATCTGGTGAGTAAATCCTTTTCTTTCTAGGATTTTTAAAATCAGAAGAAAAGATATTTTCAGCCTCTAGATAGGGGAACCTTGTGTGCCTGTTTCCATACCTCCAAGGTTGTCTTCTCTCATACGTCAAATCACTCCTGCATTCACACTTTGCACCGGAACCTGCAATTGCAGTCTTCTTGCGTTTCTCTTGCTCATACACACTATCTGGCTGCTGATATCTCTCTGTTTCATTCAGGTCTTCGGGTCCCCTCTGACCTTCATGCTGGCTTTCTAGTTGCTTCAAAGCCTCCTTGTCACTCTCTCCTGCATTCTCATACCTGCTCCATGCTTCCCAGGGTTTTAGCTGCCTTTGCTGTATTCTCTCTGAATGTGTCCTTGGCTGCTTCAGCTCCTCTCCCTTTCTGATTGCCTGAGAGCCTATTTTATCCCAGTGTTTCCTTGCTCCACCCCCACCCAGCTGAACCCTGTCAGGTAAAGTGAATTCCCTTCCTGTGCTGGCTGGGTGTCTTCCTTGGGCTTTTGCACATGTGTTTAGGTTGCTCACGGTAACCATCTGACATTTCCTTGTTTACCCTGTCACTTTTTCTGTGCTCATTTATGCTGAACTGCATTTTCTCGGGTTGTTCGGGGTCTGCTCTGTTACACTTTCTATCTTTTAACCAATTCCTGATCCAGAATAGTACATTGCCTCCTGTCCCTTAACTTTTTAATTTCACCAAGAGTCTCTCATGAGGGAAGTTGTCAAAGGCTTTCTGAAAATCCAGATACACTATACCTATTAGCTCACCTTTATCTACCTGTTTATTCACTCCTTCAAAAAATATAACAGATTAGTAAGACAAGATCTCCCTTGGCTAAATCCATGTTGGCTTTCTACCATTAAACCATGACTATCTATATGTTTAGTAATTTATTCTTTATAATGATTTCTACCATTTTGATCAGTATTAATGTCAGATTCATTGGTCTGTAGTTTCCTGGATCATTCCTGGAGTCCTTTTTAAAAACTGGTGTTACACTGGCCACACTCCAGTCTTCAGGTGCTATAGATGATTTTAATGATAGTTCACAGATTACTAATAGTAGATCTGCAATTTCATATTTCAGTTCTTTCAGCACCCTCGGATATATATCATCAGGTCCAGGTGATTTGCTACTCCTTAGTTTATGAAATAGTTGTAATACATCTTTCTGGTTTATCAAAATTTGTTTCAATTCTTCAGATACATCATCTTTAAATACTATTTCAGGCATAGGTAACTTCCCTAAATCTTCAGTAAAGAATTCATTCAGTTTCTCCATTATGGCCTTGTTCTCCCTTAGCGCCACTTTTACCCCTCTATCATCTAATGGCCCAAATGACTCTCTCACGGGTTTTTTGCTATGAATAAATTTAAAAAAAATTCTTATCAGCAAGATTTTTGTCAAATTTTCTCTTTGCTTGCCTTATGCCTTGCATCTAACTTGGTAGTTTTTATGTTGTTTTCCATTGTCGTCATTTGGATCTTTTTTTCCATTTCCTGAAAGATGCTTTTTTTGGCTACAACAGCTTTTCTGACTTCACCTTTAAACAATGCTAGCATTGTTTTTTGGCATTCCTTCGCCCTTTCTTAAAGCGTTGAATACATGTGGTCTGGGCTTCCAAGATTATATTTTTAAACAATGCCCATGCTTGATTTAACCTTTGCAGCTGCTCCTTTTATTTTTTTCTTAACTATTTTCCTCATTTTATTACAGTCTCCTTTTTGAAAGTTAAAAAGTACTGTGAATTTCCTTTCCATCCTCCATCCATTTATTAAATCAAATGCAATCATGCTATGATTACTATTGCCAAGTAGCCCTAATACCATTATCTCTTGCACCAGATCCTGTGATCCACTAAAGACTAGGTCCAAAATAGCTTCCCCTCTTGTCAGTTCATGAACCAGCTGCTTCAAGAAGCAGTCATCTATTTCATCTAAAACCTGTATCTCCTTAGCATGTCCTGCTGCCACATTGACACAGGTGATACCGGGGTAATTTAAATCACCCATTATTACTGTGTTGTAACATTTGTTAGTTTCATTGATTTCTTTTAGCATTTCATCATCCATCTGTTCAATCTGCTAGGCGGATGGTAATACACCCCCACTGCTATTGCCATCATGTTTTTACGTGGAATTTCTATCCATAGAGATTCTACAGTGTGTTTTCTTTCCTGCAAAACTTTTTCTGTGTGACTCAACACCCTCGCTAACATAGAGTGCAACCTCTTCACCAATTTGATCTACCCTATCATTATGATATAGCTTGTACCCAGGTATCACGTTATCCCATTGGTTGTCCTCCTTCCACCAGGTCTCTGAGATGCCAATGAAATCTAACCTTTCATTTAGTGCTATATATTCTAGCTCTCTCATCTTATTTTTTAGACTTCTAGCATTTGCATGCAGGCATTTTAGAGGTTGTATTTTATCCATATTAAGAATCTGGTTATCAGTTGACAAGGGTAATTTGGAATCTTTCAGCTCTGTCTGCTGTGTACTTAACTGTGATACATATATAGGGGGGGGGCGGGGGCGTACTCTAACCTAGTTGTGGCAGCCGACTCCTAAATTTTTAGGCTGGCTACTAGATTCCAAGAAAATGTGTCAAATCCTGGTGTAAGGATGTGCAGGAAGAGGCAGTGGGACTTATTAAGGAACCAGCGAGAGTCCCCTCCTCCTGCCATCAAAACAAAAAGAAAATCAGTGCAGTGGGAGAGTCCTCTACCTCCTGCTGGCGAAGATTGCATAAGGAATGGCTCACAGAATGTGGGGTGGGATGCAGGAGATGGAGCATCTTGGCAAGAGGGGAGGGTGAGAGGCGGAACATAAGGGAAGGGGTGGGGTGAGGCATGTGGGTGAAGGGTACGCATAAGGAAAGGGATGGGGCATAAGGAAGGATGAGAGTGAAAGACAAGAGACGAAGTGCAGGGAGATGTGTTAAATGGAAAAAGGCATGGTGGGGGAATGCAAAAAGGGTGAGAGGAAGGGAGTGAAAGGGTGTGTCAGGAAAGGAGACAGAGTGCAATGTTGCAGGAGAAGGGAAAGGAGAGTGGCAGAAGGTAGGGAGGGTGAATAGTGGAAGTGGGTGAGAGGGACAGGCAGTCTGTGTAGGAAGATGGTCACACTCAGACTCTCATACTCAATACACCACTATCCCCACTCCAACACACATACGCGCTGTCAGACGGCTGCCTAGGGTGAGAACTTACACAATCTTGACGATGCATATATTCATATGATTCTTGCAAGGTATTGTGGGTATTGTAGTTCATTCACTCCCAAACACAGCTGATGACAATAATTTGAGTTGTGAAACCAAGTGGTAAGATCAATAAAATACTTCTTTTATTGATGGGGTTTAATTCACCCAGCACATGTATGCTTGATAGCACTATAAATGAGGTTACTTGCTTGCAGTGTTTAAAATGGATAACAAAAAGTCACAAAGTAAACCAGACAACAACCTTCAGCTTGTCAGGCAATTAGCTAATGTTTTCTTAGCAAATAATGACCACATACAAAGGCACAAAGTAAAGAATAAACTTTGCTGGTTAGGTTAACTTCTGCTTATTTTCCACGCCGATCTCAGCAGTGATTCTCCCTTGCTCACACACACAATCAGGTGCAGCCCTAATTACTATCAATGGACCAGCTGAAAGCCTTTAGCTGGCTGGCTGCTACTGTGTGAGCCCAAATCCTGCTTTAAGAGCTGTTTGCAGTGGAAATAAAGAACAAAGTTAGGTTTCTTTGTGATGGCTGATGTGTTTGCTCAGAGAAAGCTAGCAATAGCATTTAGATAGAGAACAGTCCATATAAACTGTACTTTCATCTGCTGTATCAATCAGCATAGGGTCATTATCATACATTGGCACAGACGAGTCTTTCATTAAGGCACTATCATGAGAATGCTTATTCCCTTACTGCCATTCTCTATTATAGATAGGGTCTGGATCAGTGTTCATACCTGAGCCTCTCCTGCTATCATTATTCCTCTCTGTATAGCCTGGCCAATATGTAACCCAATTCTGATGTCCAGCCTTCCAATCTTGATCCCTGGACACTGGATCTCCTCTCACATACCTTCTGGCCTTGGTCTGCAAGTCCCTTCCACATGCAGTCTTCTCTCTTCCAGGTAGCCACTGGTGATTCCTATCTCTGCCACTCCATTCCTCTGGCTGAATCCAGTCCAATGGACTCTGCTGGCTTTTAGAATACCTCCCAGTATGAGTACTGCCTTGGAATCTCCCAGACCTTCCAATGGCCTTTCTTCTCTTCTTTCCAGAGAGTTTCCTTCTCTCTCTATCTGCTTGGCTTGGCTTCTGTTTCTCCAGGTGATACTGGTGCTTGTAGCCGTTGCTGAAGCTCTCCCTCAAGCTCTTTCTGTGGCTTTTGCTGAAGCTGTTCTTGAAACTCTCCCTGAAGCTCTTTCTGTGGCTTTTGCTGAAGCTGTTCTTGAAGTTCTCCCTGAAGCTCTTTCTGTGGCTTTTGCTGAAGCTGTTCTTGAAGTTCTCCCTGAAGCTGTTATCTGAAGAATAAGCTCTATTCTTATTCTTTCCTAATGTGTGCTGCTCCCTAACACAGCGCAGCTGTGTTGAATCAGGCCCTGCCCTTTGAGATGAGTGCTTAGGGATTACCTCATAGCTCTCTTGATTGCACACACATTTTCTCACTTCAGCCCCTCTCATGGCTGCTGGAAACCTGGTGCATTCTGGGACTGGTAGTCTTTTATGTGAAAACTCTGTTTTCTTGCTTCTACCAGAACTGACAGGTTGCTTGTTCAGAGTCACATCATCTTTTCTATAGCTCCTACCTGAGCTATGATAAGCTTCCTTATCACAGCGCGCACACACACACACAACCCCTGAGATACAGTGCCAACACAAATACTCCCCCAGCACAGATACCCATTCATGCAGAAATACAGATACTACACAGCCTCCAAGACACACAGAAACACACGCATCTCCCACCCTTTGACAACCTACAGATAAACAGCTAAGATAAATAAATACATCACACCACTGGTTCACATACACACACTTGCACCTCACATACACCCTCAGTCTCACCACCTAGACACCCACCACAAATGCAGACCAACCTAAGCGTAAGGACATGCAGGAGAAGGCACTGAAGGAAAACAGCCCCAGTCGTGACAAAGAGCCTTTGCACGCAGCTCTGCCAGAAAAACAAGAAAAGAGCTGCCGCTGTGTGTGCTGGTGGGGACCCGACCCTCACTGGCACAAGGGGGAAGAAAAAGATCCACTGCAGCAGGCAAGGAGATGCCGCTAACTCCTGGGAGAGAGAAAGAGCTGCACTTCTACTGGCCAGGTCAAGAAAACTGTTTCAAATAGTTCGGGGAGGGGGGAAAAGAGGGTTTAGGGAGGAAGGACAGAGGGAATGGAGGACAGAGAGATATTCCTGACCAGCCCCCACCCCGACCTACACACATCAATCCCTCACATACACACAGATCACCTCCCCCCATCGATACCCTTCACATACACACACACACAACCCCCTTTCTATGTCCACCCTTCCCCCCCCACCATCTCTTTAGCTAAAATCACTCCCCCTCCATACAAACACACATCCATCCACCTAGCACTCACACTCCCCCCCCCACATATACATGCCCCTCACACACATACACTGCCCCCAATCCTCCCATCTGTCATCCCCCACACCCATCAGCCCCCACCTCTCATAGACACATGCACATCCTACACACACTCCCATCCGTCATACAGTACATATTCCCCCACCCACCCTCACTCACACACATATCCCCTCTTACACCACAGCATTTGCATCTCCCCATCCCTACACTTCTTACACGCTTAACCACCTATTCTTACACTCCCCAGAGATGACACAAATACAGAAAGAATATGTTCAGGCACACTCATCATATAGGCCCCCATGCACACAGTCCAGGAAGAGACACATTTTAGCATGTCTTCTCCCACTGATTCCCCCACTCAAAAATGCATAAATTTTCAATGGAAAGAAAGGAAAATGGCCTTTGTATTATGCTATAAGTGTACACTTTCACCTTGTTTCCATTTTCTTCTTGATGGTCTTCTGACTCCTTTCCCAGAGTCTCCTTTCATAAGAACATAAGAAGTATCATACCCAATCAGACTAAATGTCCATCAAGCCCAGGATCTCAATCCCCAGCAGTGGATAATCCAGGTCACAAGGACATGACGGGATTCCAAAGAATAGAGCCAATCTTTCTTGCTCACAAGCAGTGGCTTTCCTGTGTCTGCATGGCTAATAATGGTTTATAGACTTTTTCTCCAGGAACTTGTACAAACCCTTTAAAACTATGCCAACTGCTTTAACCACTTCCTTCGGCAACAAATTTCCCAATTTAATTGTGCACTAAATGAAAAAATATTTTTGGTGAATTGGTTTAAATGTGCTGTTTAATTAGCTTCATGGAGTCTTAATACTATTTAAAAGGGCAAATAATCATTTTAAGGACCTCTGTCATGTCTCCTCTGTCCTCTTCTCCAAACTAAAGAGCTCAAATCTTTCTTCAGCAGGGAACTGTTCCATCTCCTTTAATCATTTTGGTCATCCTTTCCACTACATCTCTTTGACATTAGGCAACCAGAACTGCATGTTAGTAGGTAATTTTATAAGGAGTCGTGTATAGTTATGTGCTATCAATTCACGCAAGTCATGCATTTTCAATGGCACATATACATAGATGATTTTTAGGCAGGTACTTTAGCTCATTGCTATTTTATATCTATGCATGTCATGCTGATAGCATGTACTTTTGGTGTGGGTATGCACACCATAAACCCCTGTGGGCTTAACAGAGCCACGAGGGAGACGCTCTCCCTTCGCGGATCTGAAAGCCATCGCGGAGAGGCTCAGCCGGGCAGGGAGGGCTCAGCCGGGCAGGGGGGGCCCCGTGGGACACTCGATTCTGCCATGGCAGCAGCAGCCAGCTTTTTTTTTTTTTTAAATTTTCCCTGGGCCGAGGGGGGGTTAGGACTGGTAATCGTCTGTGGGCTGATGGGGGGGGGGGGGTTAGGACTGGTAATGGACTATGGAGGGGGTTAGGACTTGAGGTGGGCTGATGGGGTTAGGACTGGTAATGGGCTATGGTGGGGCTAGAACAGGAAATGGGCTGATGGGTAGGGGTTAGGACTTGAGGTGGGCTGATGGGGTTAGCACTGGTAATGGGCTGTGGGCTGATGGGGGGTTAGGACTGGTAATGGGCTATGGGGGGGCTAAGACTGGAAATGGGCTGATGGGGTTAGGACTGGAAGTGGGCTGATGGGGGTTAGGACTGGTAATGGGCTATGGGGGGGCTTAAACTGAAAATGGGGTGATGGGGGGTTAGGACTGGAAGTAGGTTGATGGGGGGCTAGGCTGGTAATGGGTTGGGGTGTTGCTAGGACTGGAAATGGGCTGAGTGGAAAGGGAGGCTTGAACTGCAAATTGATGGTGATGAGGACTTGGAATGGAAATGGGCTGAGTGGAAGGGGGGCTTGAACTGTAAATAGCTGATGAGGAGCGGGGCTTGGAATGGAAATGGGCTGTGAGGGGAGGGAGCTAGGACTGGAAATGGGCTGATTGGGGGGGGGGGAGCTAGGACAGGAAATGGGCTGATGAAGCAGCTAGGATAGGACTGGAAATGGGCTGTTGGGGGGAGCTAAGATTGGAAATGGGCTGTGGTGGGGGCTTGGATTGAAATGGACTCATGGAGGGGCTAGAACTGGAAGTAGGCTCATGGGGGGCTGGGATTGGAAATGAGCTGATGGAGGGACTCGGATAGGACTGGAAATGCATGGGGAGCTAGGACTGGAAATGGGCTGATGGGGGGCTAGGATTGGTAATGGGCTGATGCGGGGACTAGAAGGGAGCAGATGCTGGGTGGGGCTGGAACTAGAAGGGAGCTGATGTTGGGGGAGGATTAGAATGGGATGGGGCTGGGAGAGTGAAATGGAGAAGGGAAAAATATTTTGTGTGGGAGGGATGAAAAATCTACAATTGGCCAGGTATTGGGAGAGTAAGTGGGGATTGAGGATGGAGGGGTAAAATTTGAGGGGATGAAATAGGAATGAGGAAAGAGCAAAAGGAGAAAGATTACTATGTTAAAGCAGATGTAGAGAGAGAGAATGGAAAAAAACTAGAAGAGAGAAGAAAGGACAAATGGACAGCAGACGATGGAGAGTTAGCAGAAGACACGAATAAACCAGAAGAAAGTGGCTGGAGCAATTGCAACTGAAAAAAAATGCACAAAAGGTAGAAAAATATCTCTTTGTTTTGAATTTATTAACTGGAATATGTCAGCTCTGGGAAATGTGCATCATTAACGTCTGCGCTTTGTTTAGTACAAGAGGAAATTAATTTATAGTTTTATTTCTACAGTGTTGTTGTACATTCCAAGTTTGGCTTTTGGGGTTCCCAGTTTAATTATTGCCTTCCTGTTTCTAAATTGTGATTCCTTGTTTGGTGATGGTCTATGTTCTGCATGTGTAACTGAGCTGAGGTATTCTGTTTAGATAATTCCTATTTGACATTGCCACTTGTTCTCTTCCCCCAGTAGGTCATGTATTGTTATTCTCTGAAATGTATTCGTTTAATATTTGCAGTGTTGCCTTTTGTTAGGTAGGGTTTGGTGCTTTATGAGTCCTGGTAGTGCCGTTATGCTATGGTGGGTTTGCTATGGGTTCTAAATGGGCAGCGTTTGTAGTAGTTCCTAATGTGCCTGGCAGTTGGCACTGGATTATAGTAATATAGAAATCTTTTAGTCTTTCTTTATCCATACATTCATTAAGATACATGTTTATTAAAAGTTAGTGTATGGTAACATTATGCAAATATTTATGCAAATAAGGCCACTTATGCAAATGAGGCGCTGCACCGAGTCTCTGCACATGGCCCTGCACCCCCCTTGGGCCACCCCTGTCTACATACACTGCTTCCATTGTATGCAGATCTATCTCATGCATATTCATTGTGGAACCCTGAAAACCCAACTGGACTAGGGGTCCCAGAGGACTGGTTTGAGAATCACCAATTTAGTGGAACACCGCTGTCTAATTAAAAGCTTTTCAGATGACATCAGGATGACTTTTAGTTTGGATAAATGTGCTGAGACAACATTTCTTGGAGAAAAAATGAGGACAACTGAAAACATCTCTCTAATTGATGATTGTAACATAAAGGAACTTGAACAGGAAAGTATATATGAATATCTAGGAATAAAGGAAGAAGCAACAGTCCAACATAAAGTATTGAGAGAAAAGACCAGCAAACAATATTGCGGGAGACTGAAGCTGAAAATTGCACTAACATCAAAGAATAAGATACAAGCCATCAACCAGCTCACAATCACCATATTCTCATATACAGTAACTTTGGAATTGTAGACTAGCCTTTAAAAATCTTGAAAAACTGAATATATGAACAAGAAAACTCCTCCATGCCCATGAGATGGTTTGTAAGAATCCGTAAATGCTGAGACTGTACATTCCTAGAGCTGAAGGAGGAACGGGACTCATTGAAATTGATTATATATACAGTCACCATCATAGGCCTTCAGGCCTATTTAACAGTATCGGACAAAACCAAATGTAGATTGACCACAGCCTCAAACAAGAAGTGTTCTTAAATTGAGCTTTCTTGCAGGTCCTGCAATAAAGCTCAGTTGAAGAGCGTTTGTTTGAGGTTGTGGTCAGTTTCCGTTTTGGTTTTCTTTGTTTTCCGACATCGATTGTGTATGGAGTTTCCCTTCCCCTTTTTTTGCTGGTTTTCTCCTACTTAACAGCATCAACAAACTTGAAAACACAGAAAGTGTTGCAGTATGAAAGTATTGACCAAGGGCATTTGGTTGTGGTGGCAGGCTGTGCGTGCTGAAAAAATGTGCTTGCAATTATACTATTGGAAATGAATGAACAAACCTGTTGCCTTGTTTCCTCCTCTCCTCTTTCTTCCCCTCCTTGGCTCCTCCTCCCCCTCCATTTTTGATGTGTGATTGGTTTTAGTGTTTCCCTTCTTTCCTGTTTTTATTGGCATTCTTTTCACCCCTCCAATTTTTTTTTTCAAAAACTTGTTTTTAGATATTGTACACCATTCTGCTGTTGTCTCGAAGAGCGGTCTATCAAGACCTAATAAATATAAAGATAAACACAGAAAATTATATTTTAAATATACATGCCTAGTTTTGTCCCTGCTCCCCTGCCTGAGTAAATATCAAGTCAAAGTATGTGAGCACTTTGGGACCCATGTAAACGAATCTTCAGAAAGAAACATTTTACTGTAAATTACTGGGTACAAAGTGTCTCCAGTATTCCTAGCTGGCTTATTGAAAATCATTCCTTTTTTATAAATAAGTTGGCTAGCAGTCACCTTTTAAAAATACGAGCTACCACTGGAGAAACACGCTAGTCTGCCATTAATGGAAGCTATGTCAGCCATGGATCTCAGATAGATCATATAAACCCCCACACATGAAAAAGGCAACACTCTTGACCTAGTCTTGGTCAGCAACCACACAACTTACACAGGCTTCCCACATTTAATACAGACACAACCAGTACCCTGGTATGACCATAAACTAATCAACTTCTCCATTCCATGACAACACAATCATACCCACTACCCACAAACAATCAGGAAGATGCTTTAAACAATTCAACAAAGACAATTGTCCTCCCACAACTGGAAACCTTCTCAAATGACACCGTCACTCTCGCGGACAGCAGGAATATAATCATCAGAAAAGCAGCATCTACAACATCCACCCCTCCTCACACTACCAAGAAACACCCCAAGACCCCTTGGTACACCCCTGCCCTCTGAAAACTCAAAACCCAACTTCTTAAAACTGATCAAAGATGGCACAAAAAGACCAACCATGAGGACAGAAACAACTATTTAAAACTCCTAAGCAAGTACCATGCTGCAACAGATGCTGCCAAACGTGAATACCACACAAAACGTATCAACAGCTCAATCAACCATCCAAGAGAACTTTTTGATCTCAGCAAACAGCTGACTAGGACTCCTACTACCACCAATAAGACTCCCTCCCTCAGCCCACAACAGCTGACAACTCACTACAAGCAACTCCACCCTCAACCAAACCCAATCCCCACCCCCCTCATCACCAAGACCATCCACCAGTATACATGGTCATACTTCAACACCATCAGCAAAGAAAACATCAAATCCATCATCTCAACTCTCAATACAACAATCTCCCTCTTGATCCCTGCCCAGTCAGCTGGATCAAAGCAACTAAGATGGACCTCAGCACCATATCAGCAGAATAACACAATCATCCCTACAACATAGTCATATGCCCCAGCCCTTTAAAATCTCCTCCATATTCCTCACCCAAAAGGAATCCAACCTCGATCCATCAGACCCAGCCTCCTAAAGACCTATTGCCAGTTTCCCTGTCATCACAAAAATCATTTAAAAGACTGTTCAGCAACAACTTCAAGATCACATTGACAGGAACACCTTCCTTGACCCCCAACAACATGCTTCCCGCCCCATGCATGGAGTTGAAACACTGATGGTCTCTGTCATCAACACTCTAAAAAAAGGCATACAAAACACCACCCAAGGATTCCTCTTGATCTTCCTAGACATCTCAGCCATGTTTGACACTATCAGACACAACATCCTCCTTCAACGCCTTCAATTCACCGGTATCCAAGGAACAGTTCTCCAGTGGTTCAACTCATACCTAACCAACCGACAACAACAGATAAAGATCGGAAAAAACACCTCCACCCCTTACCAACAAATGCAAGGGATACCCTAAGGCTCCACCCTTTACGTGCTCCTCTTCAACATTTACCTTCAACCCCTATGTTCAATCATTAAATCCTACAACCTCAACTTTCATATCTACACCAATGATATCATGCTCTATGGATCATTCAACACAAAACAACCCTCCTACACCAACCACTAAAACTGCTTCTCTGATGTCTTCAAATGGCTGAGCGATAACAACATCACAATAAACTACAAAAAAACTGAAGCTCTATTCATAACAAAGGACAACTCATTTTCTCCTCCAACCAACTTAACACTAAACAATACCCAAGTACACCAGAAGTGAAATAACTTGGTATCATCCTTGATCAACACCTCACCTTTAAACAACAAATAAACAAAACCACCAAAGCAGTTTACTTCAAAGCCAAAACCATGCAATGCCTCCAACCGCTCCTCGATCCTCCAGACTTCTGCTCAGCACTCCAAGCAATAATCCTCCCATACCTCAATTACTGCAACTCCGTCTACCAAGTTCTTCCACAAACCACCCTATTCCCACTATCTACAGCTCTACATACAGCAGCACGCATTTGCAAGGAGTGTTGAAATACGACCATATCACACCCATCCTCAAACAACTCCATTGGCATCCAATAACAAGCAGAATAAAATACAAGACCATCCTTCTAACCCACAAAACTATCCACTCACACTCCGCCACACACCTCCATACCCTATTCCAAACCTAACAATCAAACAGAACTAGACGAACATCCACACAAAACACACTCACCTTCCCCCACGCTAAAACCAGATTCAACCAACAAGCCTGCAAACGAGCCTTCCAACTGTATGCCCCGTCCATCTGGGACACCCTTCCTCCTGCAATAAGAAACACCATTGACATTCTCACCTTCCAAAAACAACTAAAAACCCACCTTTTTTCAGAACACTTCGGCTCTACAACATAACCTCCCCCATCCCATCTACTGTTACTGAAGATGCTAAAAAAAAATGCATGTAATAGACCATTCATTGTATATAGTAAACTGTTCCAGTTCTTACCAAATGTTCATTGTACATAGTTAATATCTTCTATGTAAACTGACTGATATTGTTTTATTGTTTCATGTAAACCACTTTGACCAGGCAAAAAGTGGCATATAAACCCTGTTAAAGAAATTAATTAATTAATGTTTATTTGCCTACTACTGGGAAAGAAAGATCAATTTTCCAGATTGTACCCCAGGTATTGAAAGTATTAGGCAGAAGTGATTTTGGGATTGCTCTACAAATGATGTGAGTGATTCCAACCATATGGACCTCCACTTCCATTCCAATGACTGTGTGGAGAATTTGCAGTCAAACTGATAAGCAATATACATGGGTTTGAGCAATCTCTAAGGCCCTTTCCTTGGCTAGACTGGACACATTTTATATCTTTAAACATAAAAGCCATTCTTTTTAGCAAAGAGTCAGCTTTTACGTAATGGGATGTCTGATAGCGGCTTATTAGCATTGAAGGCTTTACTTCCTTCTGTTAAAAAGTGTAATCCATGCTCACATTTTAAAGTTGTGTGGCCTACTAGTAGTGTGGCTCTGGAGAAAACAGGAGGTTTTTTTAAAATTATGATATCTTTTTAAGGACCAGCATAAAAGATATAGTAATGCCTGAACCCTGGAGACCACACACTGCATTTTCAGTTCACTTAAGAGAGGATAAGTGTGGTCTCAAATTTATCTTCTTTCAGGGGATCTTTGAGGGCAGTTTTCAAAAAGCACACCTGTCATTTAAGCCCACAGTTTGTGGTTAGTTTTCAAAGGGACAATACGTGGGAGAAGAAGGCAATTTCCATTTGAAAGTGTCCTGAGAGGTTCACAGCTCCTTTGCACCTGCTTCTTCTATGGCTATCTAAATATTTTTCATGGAAATGCTCTCTTGGTGCAGGCGGTAAAGGCAAAAATTAATGGAATACCAAAAGATGTGGGATAAACACAGAGGATCTCTCAGTGGCAGGAGGACAGAACACACTACTACTACTACTATTAATCAATTAAGTAGCGTTTCAAAGGCGTACGCAGCGCTACACATAGAAAAATGATGGCAGACAAAGACCATACGGCCTATCCAGACTAGCCTTCCATATCAACTACTAAGCTTTACAGTCCTTCTTTTCCTTTAGACATTTTCTGTGTCTGTCCCATGCTTTCTTGGAATCAAATGCACAGTTCTTGTCTCTACTACCTCCATGGGAGACTATACCATGGATCTACCACTCTTTCCGTTAAGAAATATTTCCACATATTACTCCTGAGTCTATTCCCTTTCACCTTCATCCTATGCTCCCTTGTTGCAGAGCAAGCGTAGTTACTCACCTGTAACAGGTGTTCTCCAGGAGCAGCAGGAATCAGTCCTCACATATGGGTGACGTCGGCGCCGACGGAGCCCTCGCGGAGCAATTTTCCCCAGCTTTCAAAGAAAGCCTTTGGGAATTGCAGCGCGCATGCGCGGTCGCCTTCCCGCCCAAGGGTGCCATCTCAGCCAGTCAGATGACATAGCTAAAAAAAGACAGCATAAAAATTTGCAAAAAAAACTAAGCAGATGATTGCAACTCCAAGGGGAGGAGGGAGGGTTGTGAGGACTGATTCCTGCTGCTCCTGGAGAACACCTGTTACAAGTGAGTAACTACGCTTTCTCCAGGACCAAGCAGGAAGTCAGTCCTCACATATGGGACTCCCAAGCTTAAGGCTACCGGAGACCCTAAGCACAAAAATGAGCTTCCTCTAGCTCAGCAGCACAGAAGGAAGGAATCTTCACTGAATTATTACCCACCAGTAGCCCACATCCGGGATGGAGGGTAGGAGTTGCTCAGACCTCAAAGAGATTACGGAGGACTGCCTGTCCGAAAGCACTGTCCCTGCGGGACTCCCTCTCGAGACAGTAATGGACCGCAAAAGTCTGGCTCGAAGACCAAGTAGCGGCCCGGCAGATGTCTGCCAGCGGAACAGAGCGGAGGTAAGCCACTGACGTAGCCTTTGCCCGAACGCAATGAGCCGTGACTCGACCTTCCAAGGAGAGTCCGGCTGCCCCATAAGCCCAAGCGATACAGTCCGCAACCCAGATGGACAGAGTACGCTTGGAGACCGGGAGCCCCAATTTATTGGGGTCAAAAGACACAAAAAGCTGAGCAGCTTTACGGTGCTCCCGCGTACGGTCAAGGTAGAAGTTCAAAGCCCTTCTACAGTCCAGGGTATGGAGGACCGTTTCAGCTCGGCTGGAGTGTGGTCTGGGAAAGAAGGTCGGAAGTACCACCTCCTGATTGATGTGAAAAGGGGAGACCACTTTTGGAAGAAATTTTGGGTGAGTCCGTAGGACTACCCTATTTTTGTAGAACCGAGTGTAAGGGGGATCAGACACGAGGGCCTGCAATTCACTTACGCGTCTAGCGGAAGTGAGGGCTATCAAGAACAATGTTTTCCAAGAAAGAAAACGGAGAGAACAGGTAGCCATAGGTTCAAAAGGCGGACAGGTGATCCGCTGTAAAACCACATTCAGATCCCAGTCAGGCGCTGGCGGGCGCAGAGGTGGTTTAAGCAGAAGGAGACCTCGGAGAAACCTCGCTACAAGAGGGTCGCTGGAAAGAGGTCTGCCGTCCACCGGCACATGATGTGCTGAAAGAGCACTGAGGTGAACTTTGACGGAGTTGGACTTAAGTCCTAGATTAGAGAGGTATAGCAAGTACTGCAGGATCACCGACACCGGGCAGGAGAAGGGATCCTGAGACTGTTGGGTACACCAAACGGAAAAGCGACGCCATTTAAGGGCGTAGCATTTGCGGGTAGAAGGTCGCCGAGAAGCTAGGACGACCTCTTCCACCTCTGCCGGCAGGAGAAGGGGAGCAAGGACTACCCTCTCAGCAGCCAGGCCATTAGATTGAGAGATCTGAGGTTGGGGTGTAGCAGAGACCCCTGATCCTGAGTGAGGAGATCCGGTTGTAACCCCAGAGGGAATGGATCCTCTACCGCTAATTGCAGCAGGAGTGGAAACCACGGCTGTCTGGGCCAGCGAGGGGCCACCAGGATCATGAAGGCTTTGTCTCGGAGGACCTTGAAAAGAGTCCGAGAGACTAGCGGGATGGGAGGAAAAGCGTACAGAAGGCTCTCCGACCATGAGAGTAGAAAAGCGTCCGCCGCAACTCGAAGGGGATGTGGCTGACGAGAGCAGAAGCGAGGAAGTTGCCGGTTGAGAGGGCTGGCAAAGAGATCCATCGTGGGGAGGCCCCACTTTAGAAAGAGCTTCTGAACTACCAAGGGATCCAGGCGCCACTCGTGCGGCTGGAGGATCCTGCTGAGTTTGTCCGCCAGGCAATTTTCTTGGCCTGGGAGATAAACGGCCTTGAGGAGAACGCCGTGATTGACGGCCCAAGAGCAGAGCTTCTGTGCTTCCCGACAGAGAAGGAAGGAGCCCGTGCCCCCCTGCTTGTTCACGTAGAACATGGCAACTTGATTGTCCGTCTGGACAAGGACGGACTGGTGAGAGGTCAAGTGGGAGAAGGCCTTGAGAGCCAGGCGGATCGCTCTGAGCTCCAGGAAGTTGATCTGCTGAGCAGACTCCCACGTGGTCCAGAGGCCCTGAGTACGTGCCCCTTGGCAATGTGCTCCCCAGCCCAGGAGGGATGCATCTGTTGTCAGCACCTGGGCCGGCTGAGGTGACTGAAAAGGCATGCCGAGTACCAGGTTCGGCCGATGAAGCCACCACTGGAGAGACGAGGCCAGCGGGCTGGAGACGCGCACTAGGTCTGCTAGGCCGCCTGTGGCTTGTTGCCACTGCTTGCGAAGACACCATTGAGCAGGCCGCATATTCAGGCGGGCATTGGGGGTCACATGGACGGTGGAAGCCATATGGCCGAGGAGTCTCAGGAAGCGCCTGGCGGAGACCAGGGGCTGGCTGCGAAAACGGTCGGCTAGGTCCATGAGCCGTTGAGCCCTGTCGAGCGGTAGGAACGCTCGTGCCTGAGGAGTGTGCAGCCTTGCGCCGATGAACTCGAGATTCTGTGAGGGGAGCAAAGTGGACTTTGCGAAGTTTATAACAAAGCCCAAGTACTGCAGAAGAGTCACCGTGCGGCGTGTGGCGTTGGTGACCTCCGGAGCGGACGCTGCTCTGATGAGCCAGTCGTCGAGGTACGGAAAGACATAGAGGCCGTGAAGCCGGAGATGGGCCGCCACCACCGCGAGACATTTTGTGAAGACTCGCGGTGCGGAGGACAGGCCAAAGGGCAGTACTCTGTACTGGTAATGATTTCCTGCCACCACAAACCGTAGGTATTGGCGGTGGCTTGGGTGGATGAGGATGTGCGTGTAGGCATCCTTTAGATCCAAGGAGCATAGCCAATCTCCCTGCTGGAGGTAGGGCAGAAGGATTCCAAGGGTAAGCATTTTGAACTTTTCCCGCACGAGGAACCTGTTGAGGTTGCGCAAGTCCAGGATGGGTCGGAGGCCTCCCGTCCTTTTTGGTACTAGAAAATACCGGGAATAAAAGCCTTGACCTCTCAGGTGGTGGGGCACCGGTTCCACCGCCTGCTCCTGTAGAAGACCTGCTAACTCCTGAAGGAGTAATTCCCTGTGCAGAGGGAGACGTGGAGGTTCTCCCGGAAAATAGGAGGGAGGGACCTGGTGGACGTGGAGAAGATAGCCTTCTCTCACGACTTGAAGCACCCAGGCATCTGAAGTGACGCTGGACCACCTGTGGGCGAAGTGAACCAGCCGGCCTCCGGTGCTGGGAGGAGCCAGCGGAGGGGGAGAGGCTATGCTTAAGGAGTCAAAAACCCCCACCCTGCTGAGCAGGGGCTGGTGGTGCAGGCTTGGGGGCTTGCTGCCTACGGGACCCGTTACCCCGTCCCTTGGCCTGCTGGCCCTGTTGGGGAGCTGCAGGGGCCTGATATTGGGGGTATTGTTTGTAGGCAGCCGCCTTTCTCGGGTAAAAGGACTTCTTTCCCGAGCCCTTCTTTTTCTGGGAAGGGGCGGAGGTCTTCCTAGAAAGCCTAGTCCTGGTGAGAGTCTCTGTCTCGATTTGTGCAGCCTTTTCAGCCATGGGCTTGCCAAAGAGGTTTTCGCCTCGGCAGGGGACATCGACCAACTTGTCCTGCACCCAGGGCTCAAGGTCAGACGACTGAAGCCAAGCCTGTCGGCGGGCACCGATGCCGGCTGCGGCCACTCGGGCCGATGCTTCAAAGCCATCATAGGCTGCTCGGGATATGAATTTTGAGCATTCCCGAATGCCAGAGGACAAGGCCAGGAACCTCCGCAAGGGTTCCTCGGACAAACCAGCGGAGAATCCGGCTAGCTCTTTAGCCAGATCCCGGAGATACATGCCCATGTATAGCTGGTAGGTCTGGACATGACACGCAAGCATAGAGCCCTGGAAACACTTCTTACCAAGGCCATCCAGGTTACGGGCCTCCCTGCCAGGAGGCACCGAGGAGTGCATCTTCTGGCTCTTAAGACGATGCATGGCCGATTCCACTACCATGGAATGGTGTGGTAGCTGTGCTTTTTGGAAGCCAGGGCTCTTGCGGACTCGATAGATAGAATCGACCCGCTTGCTCAGGACCGGCGAGGAGGCCGAACTCTCCCACATGCGGAAGAGTAGTCGTTCCAGCATGGGAGGAACCGGTACAGTAAAGTGTTCCCTGGCGGGAGAGTCATACTGGAGGGCGTCGAGCTCTTCGGCTCGAGGCTCCTCCTCGGGATCCGCAGGGAAGGCCAAGGCCTTGGCCATATCCCTGACGAAGTCCGAGAACCGGGCATCCTCCGGGGGGGACTGCTTCCGAGGTTCGGACTCGGGTGAGTCCGAGGGGACACACCGAGTCCGAAAAGAATCAGGAGACTCTTCCTCTTCAGACTCCCAGACCGACTCCGACGAGGAATCGGTGGGGTCGGCCCGGGCAGGGCGCGGCGCCTGCCGCCCCGACGCCGAGGGAGTCGGCGTCGGCGACCTCGGTCCCGAACGGGAGGCCGAGGGTGACCTCGACCGAGGATCGACTCGAGTTCGCATGGACTCGAGGATCGGCTCGGTCTCCGGGGTCGACTTAGATGTCGACGTCCCGGCGGTCGGGGCAGCGGCGCCAGCGAGGCCAGCGAGCAGTGCCCGCTGCTGGTCCATGAAGGCAGACAGTCTGCTCTCCAAGGCCGTCAACCTAAGTCCGAGCTCAGGTGACCCAGCAGCCCCCGACTCGGGCCCCGACGTCGGCGGTCTCGGAGGCGAGTCCAGGAGGACCACAGGACTTACCCGAGCAGGCAGCTCCGACTCCAGGCGAGGTCGCTTCGAGAGGTGCTCCTTCTCCAAGGACCCGGGACGGCTATCGGGGCTATGCGACCTGGCCCTCGCGGAGCCAGGAGCGTCCACCGACGCCGCCCTCGCGGGTTTCACCTTCCGTCGATGGTCCCCGGAGGGAGAACCCCTGTCGGAGGAACTCCGGCGACGGTCCGAGCTGGAACCTCTGGACGCGGAGGCCTCCGACGAGGTCCGGGTACGGCTGGGGTCAGCGAAGATCCTATCGCGCTGATGCCGCCGACTTCTCAACGCTTTGGAGGACATTTTGCCACAGGGCCCACAGATCATTTCTTCATGATCCGGGCCCAGGCAGCGGAGGCAATTGTCGTGTGTGTCAGTTAGTGACATATTTCGGTCACACTGACCACACCGCTTGAAACCACTGGCAGCCATCGGGGGGAAAAGGGCCCTGGCGAGGTCAAAGGACCGGGCTGCCAGGGAAAAACCGAAAACGAAACTGACTAAGTCAGAAAAACCGAAAAGAAGAAGAGGACTCGTGACCGGCGTCGCGGGTCCGGGCGGGAAAAAGACCGGCGTCGAACCGAAGGAAAAAAGAGTAAATTATGAAGAAATATCAACTTTTTCGCGGGGACACGACGAGTACGTCTGTAGGGCTCCGCGGAAAAAAGAAGACTGGCTGAGATGGCACCCTTGGGCGGGAAGGCGACCGCGCATGCGCGCTGCAATTCCCAAAGGCTTTCTTTGAAAGCTGGGGAAAATTGCTCCGCGAGGGCTCCGTCGGCGCCGACGTCACCCATATGTGAGGACTGACTTCCTGCTTGGTCCTGGAGAATTTATGCCACAGAGGTATTTAAACATTTCTGTCATATCTCCTCTCTCCTCCAAAGTAAACATATTGAGATCTTTAAGTCTGTCTCTGTATGCCTTATGACGAAGACCACTGAAAACTTTGGTAGCCACTCTCTGTACCGACTCCATCCTGTTTATATCCTTTTGAAGGTGCAGTCCCCAGAATTGCACAGTACTCCAAATGAGGTCTTACCAAAGACTTATACAGAGGCACTATCACCTCCTTTCTTCTGCTGGCCATTCCTCTTTCCATGCACCCAAGCATCCTTCTGGCTTTTGCCATTGCCTTTTTACCTTTTAGCCATCTAGATCATCAGAAACAATCATGCCCATGTTCCACTCTTCTTTCATAGACAGAAGTACTTCAATCTCTAAACTATACCGCTCCCTTGGATTTTTGCAGCCCAAATGCATTACCCTGCATTTTTTAGCATTAAATCTCGGCTGTAAAATTCTCAACCATTCTTCAAGCGTAGCTAGATCCCTTATGTCATCTACACCTTCCTGGGTGTCTACCCTATTGCAAATTTTGATATCATCTGCAAAGAGGTAAACCTTACTGCTGCAATATCATTTACAAAAATGTTAAAAAGAATCAGACCAAGGACAGACCCCTGCAGAATACCACTGATAACTTCCTTATCCTCAGAGTAAGCGCCATATACTTATACATTTTGTTGCCTCCCACTCAACCAAATTCTAACCCAGTCGGTTACTTTAGGGGTCATCCCTAGGGCACTCAATTTACTTATAAATTGCCTGTGTGGAACAGTGTCAAAGACATTTCTGAAATTTAAGTACCAGGGCCCAATATTCAAAAGGTATTTTACATCCCAGTAAACCGTGTAAATTCCTTCGATGGGAATATTCAATGGCACTTACATGGTTAGTGCTGTTGAATATCCCTGCTAATTCCCATATGTGCCCCGATGCTATCTGGTTAGCGTCAGGGCGTGTTGGGGGCATTCCGGGGTGGAGCAGAGCATTCATTGCCGCTAACTGGGTGGCAGCGATATTGCACCACTACCCAGTTAGTGATCCATGGCTAAAACTAGGCCAGCTTTTGGCTTGCCTAGTTTTACCCGCAGATGCTAACCGGGTAATATCACCGCTACCCAGTTAGACTCTTCAGCATTGTCCTCTTTGCGCCAAACCCGGATATTCAATGCCGTCACTGTGGCATTGAATATCCAGGGTTAGGGGTCAGCGGGCAAGGCTATGCGCCATAGCGGCACATAGTCTGCCCAGTTGAATATCGGGTCCCACTTATCTAGCATGCACGCATGTAGATTGTGAGCCCTTCGTGGACGAGGGAATATATCCAGCATCTGCTTCTAGCATTTGCAAACTGCTCTAATGCCTTTCAGCCTGGGCGGTATATCAAGAAATTAAATAAAGATAGAGATAAAGATAGTCCTCTCCCTCGGTCCAACTCCCTGGTTACCATTAATTGGATTTGTCTGACAAGGGACCTGCCTCTAGTAAAACCATGCTGCCTTGAATCCTGCAATCCACTGGATTCATGAAACCTCACTATCTTCTGTTTTAGTAGTGTTTCCATTAATTTACTCACGACAGAGTTCAGACTAAGCGGCCTGAAGTTCTCATTCTCATCCTTACTTCCACTTTTGTTTAGAGGGACTACATATGCCTATTTCCAGTCCTCTGGGACCACTCCCTAATCTAAAGAAGCATTGAAAAGGTAAGACAGTGGCACTGCTAGAACTTCCCTAGGTTTCTTTAATACTCTCAGATGTATCCCATCTGGCCCTTTCTTTTTGCATACTTTTAGTTAAGCTAGCACCTTCCAAACAGAGTCTTCTGAAAATGTTCAATATGTACCTCACTTCTTTTCCTTTTTGTGGGGTTTTCTGAGGCCCTGATCCTTACCTTTTATCTGTAAACATAGAACAGAAAAATGTGTTAAGCAATTCCCCTTTATCTTCATCAGCTTCTACATATCCCTCCCTTCATTTTTGCACTTCCTCCTCTCACTAGATATCTGAAAAATGTCTTGTCCTCCCATTTTACTGCATTGACTATTTGTTATTCTGTTTGTATCTTTTCTTTCCTGACTACTTTCCTAGCTTCTCTTAATTTTTCCAAATCTTGATGCTTTTATTCCTCTTTCTGTGATCTCTTGTATTTTATAAGGGCCACCCTCTTTTTCTTTAGTTTTTCAGTTACTTCTTTTCGAGAACCATAATGGGCTCCTTCTCATTTTGCATTTATTTACTTTTCTATCAAAAAGGTTTGAAAACCTGAAAATATTCCCTTTCAGTTTTCCACATTCCCCAGCTACACAGTAACATAACATAGTAACATATTATATGATGGCAGATAAAGACCAGCATAGCCCATCTTGTCTTCCCAGTAAGGTGGCTAGAGTAAGTGTACCTACCACTCCATAAATAATGCTCTATGCCTTTATTTAGGGTTATACCCGCTGCACATTAAATATACACTGAAAAAGAAAACAAGGCTGAGAGCTACTTGCATTCAAATTATGTAAAGCTAGATGAATATTGATGAAATTAATAACAGGAAGAAATTACATATTACAGAAACATTACAGGGCCATTTTCGAAGGGATTTCTGTGGGTAAATGGGTATTAATTATTCATTTTTATCAACATTTTGATATTTCATTCAGTTCTCATCTTCACAATCTTAACGTTTCTCACATTTTTTTGCTACTGCTCAGCCTGCTGAGAACACCCTTCAGAGAGACCAAATGCATTTGATCAATGCCACGCTACCTCTTTCAATGTTGATAGTACAGGCAATGAGCAGAGCAGTGGAATTCCACAAACATCTCATCATACACTGCCTGAAGCATCAGACATGACAGACTGTCAAATATTATTATATGTACAGCATTACCAGTTATATGCAGCACTTAACAGATAGACCCTGCTTCTTAAAGCTTACAATCCAATAAGGACAGATTGTAAGAAACACATAACAAAAATATATGGGGTGGTGGTGTTTTTGAGTTCAAACAGCACAGCCAGCTAAAAGCAGTGAGGCTATTGAGAGTCTCTATGAGGGAACAGCCTATTGGTGAAGTGGCCTCTGTGTGTGCTAAGGGTGTTGCGTGCAGGGACAATTATGTTCATGTATTAAAAGTAGCCTCAAAGATGAATGCGGGGTATATTCAGCTGCGGCAGCCAGCCCAAGTGAGGCAGCTGAATGTTGTTGCTATAAATTAAATCCAAAGTCATATCCGGTCACTGGCATTGAATATTTGGTTAATATTCTAGCTAATCGGGCAACGGCAATTTTCAGCTGCTGCCCACTTAGTTTAGCCAACTAAAGTTTAGATAGCCTTTATTTCTCCTAACTTTAGCCGGTTTAGGTTAACTAGTCAGCTAATCTAAGTCACCTCCAGAATGCCCTGACGCTGCATTTAAACCCATTGCCCCCTCCATAAACTCATATCCTCAACCTCTCACTCTCCACTGCAACTTTCCCCGTTGACTTCAAACATGCTGTTGTCACACCCCTCCGCAAGAAACCCTCACTTGATCCCACATGCCCTTCTAACTATCAACCCATCTCCCTCCCTCCCTTCATATCCACACTGTTAGAATGAGCTGTCCACCGTCACTGCCTCGACTTCCTCACCTCCCAGGCCCTCCTCGACCCACTTCAATCCGGCTTCCGTCCCCTACACTCCACTTGAATGGCACTCACAAAAGTCACAAACGACCTGTTCCTGGCTAAATCCAAGGGCCTCTATTCTATCCGCATCCTTCTTGACCTTTCTGCTGCCTTTGACACCATTGACCACGACCTTCTCCTCATCACCCTCTCCTCGCTTGGCTTCAAGGGCTCCGTACTATCCTGGTTCTCCTCCTACCTCTCCCATCGCTCATTCAGCGTATGCTCTGGTGGCTCCTCCTCCTCCCCTACCCCGCTCCATGTAGGTGTACCCCAAGGATCTGTGTTGGGCCCCCTCCTCTTCTCTCTCTATACCCAAGGCCTTTGTATGCTTATCGCCTCCCATGGCTTTCAGTACCATCTCTATGCTGATGACTCACAAATCTACCTCTCTATACCTAATATTTCTCTGGCAACCCAGTCCAAGATCTCTGCCTGTGTTTCGGACATCGCTGCCTGGATGTCTCATCAACGATTGAAATTGAACATGGCCAAGACTGAACTCCTTGTCTTTCCACCTAACTCTGCCCCCCACCCCCACTTCCCCCTCTCTCAATCCATGTGGATGGATCTACTATCATTCCTGTTCCCTCGGCCCGCAATCGAGGGGTTGTCTTTGACACCTCTCTCTCCTTCTCCGCTCATATCCAGCTTGTAGCTAAGACCTGCCGCTTCTTTCTCTACAACATCAGCAAAATACGTCCCTTCCCCTCTGAACACACTACCAAAACGCTTATCCACTCTTTAATCTCCTCTCGCCTCAATTACTGCAACCTACTCCTTGCTGGTCTTCCCGTGAGCCACTTCCTTCCCCTTCAATCTATACAAAATCATGCTGCTCGACTAATCTTCTGCCAGCCTCATCATGCCCATATTACTCCTCTTCTCAGGTCACTTCACTGGCTCCCTGTCCAGTTCCACATCCTATTCAAGCTTCTCCTGCTGACCTATAAATGCATTCTCTCTATGGCCCCTCAATACCTCTTATCTCTTATCTCTCCCTACATCCCCTCTCGAAATTTGTGCTCCGCTAACAAATTACTTCTATCAATGCCTTTCACCCACACCGCGAACTCCCGACTGCGCTCCTTTCACCTTGCTGCACCTCACGCCTGGAACAACCTACTTGCATCTGTGCGCCAGGCACCCTCCCTGGCCCTCTTCAAGTTCAGGCTGAAGACCCACCTCTTCACCGTTGCATTCAGATCCTGACTCCTTCCTCATCTCACCCTAACCCCTGTCAACGTTTATTACCAACTACAGACCAAACTGTCCCACACCAACTACAGACCAAACTGTACCACACCAGACCAAACTGTACCACACCGTACCTTGCAAAGAACTGACTAATGCTCTGTACTGTTTTTTTTTTTTTTTAACTAATGTACTATTCTAACTAGATTGTAAGCTCCGATGAGCATGACTCGGAGGAGCAGGGACTATCTCTTGTATGTTGACTACCTCTTGTAGGTTAGCTGTGTAGCGTTGCGTGCGTGGCACTCTAGAAGTGCTGAGTAGTAGTAGTAGTAGTAGGATATTCAGCGCTGACCATGATTTAACTAGTTATCAGGTCCGCTAACTGGTTAAATCGCTTTGAATATGCTCCACTGTATTTTTAGGATGGATTTGAATCTGGCAAGAGGGGAAGCACAGTACACAGGATGGCTATTCCAGGCACTTGGTACAACAAGCTCGAAGATGCAGAGTTGAGATTTACAAATGAAGGGCATAAGAGCAGCTTACCTACTAAGTAAAGTTTGAGGAAAATGATCTAGGCATCATTGTGGATAGTAGACTAAAGTTCCTACATAAAAGTGTACTATATTTGTAATTAGTTCCCCCCGTTACTTCCATGTTTTACTTCCCTGTTCATTGTAAACTCAATGTTCCTGTGGCATTGTAGTATGTTTTGTTCAACTGTTCACCGCACTGATTATAATAGCGCGGTATATAAGAAATGTAAATAAATAAGTAAATAGAGGAACCATGATGGTCTTTATCTGCCGTCATATACTATGTTATTATGTTACATTGAAATTCCCTGCTTAGTGTGCCGCTGTGGCCAAAAAAGCAAATAGAATGCTAGGAATCATAAGGAAAGGAATGGAGAATTAAACAAAGTATATTATAATACCTCTGTATCGTTCCATAGTGCAACCATACCTTGAATATTGTGTGCAATTCTGGTCGCCGTATCTTAAAAAGGATATAGCGTTATTAGAAAAGGTACAAAGAGTGACCAAAATGATAAAGGGAATGGAAGGCTACACCTATGAGGAAAAGCTTAAAAGGTTAGGGCCCTTCTTCTTGGGGCTGAGGTCTATAGATAGAGGTCTATAAACTAATGAGTGGAGTGAAACAGGTAAACATAGATCAGCTATTTATTCCTTCAAGAAGTAGAAAGACTAGGGGACACACAATAAAACTACAATATAGCACATTTAAGACTAATCAGAGAAAATATATTTTCATTCAGTGCGTAATCAAACTCTGGAATATTTGCCAGAAGATATAATAAAAGCTTTTAGCATAGCTGTGTTTAAAAGCAGCTTGGACATGTTGCTGGAGGAAAAGTCCACAAACCATTATTAAAGTGGACTGAGGAAATCCACTGCTTACCCCTGGGATAAGCATTGTGGAACCCATGTGCCTGTTTCGGAACCTGACAGGTACTTGTGTCCTGGATTGGCCACTGTTGGAAACAGGACATTGGGCTTGATGGACCTTTGGTCTGACCCAGTATGGCATATCTTATGTTCATATGTTCCAGGAATATAAATAAGAGAGGCAATGAGGTGCTTGTAGGTGAGCAAAAGCAGATTGAATTTTATGTGGAATGGGCATTTGGAGTCCACATAATTAATTAATTAATTTCTTTATTTAGACATACTTGTATACCACCTTATCCTAAAATTAAAGTGGTTACATCACATCACAATTGGGTTACATTCAACATGTGGGTACTTTACAACATTTAACATGAGGGTTTTTAACAACATTAAGACAACACTGGTTGAGGGTTACATTTATCATGAGGGTTACATTTATCATGATTGTGTCGTGAGTCTATCTGGGTTAGTTAAGTGTGGAGCTTGCAGTGGAGTTTACGTTGCAATCCCATGATTTTAGAGGAGGGGGCAGCTTGTAATGGCATCAGAGGGGGTTAGGTTTTGCTGCAAGTTTTGTTAGACTGCAACCAAAAGATCATTCAGTGGCAGATCTGGGAGGAACAGGTAGCAGCAGTTTATGTGGGAAATAAGGAAGCTGAAAAGGGTTTTGGTAGTATGTTTAGATAGGAAAGGAATGGATTTTGGAGAGGTTTTAGAGAAAGCAGCTGAAATTTATGAGTACAGAGAAGCAGAAAGAACAGTCATAGAAGACCCAAACATTGCGGGCTGAGGAACTAGGAGATAGTATTGTTGTGCACAGTGAATGAGAAAGACATGACAATGGAAACTTTATCTTTGGGGAGGAAAATATTTTGGCCATACTGAGATTTAGGTGACACTGATGTAATGTCTCTGCCATATCTTCATATCTCCCCTCTCTTTTCTTTCTTCCAAAGTATACATATTGAGATCTTTAAATCTGTTTTCATATGGTTTATAATGAAGGAGACCACTGACCAATTTAGTAGTCACCCTCTGTACTAAATTCATTCTGTTTATGTCTTTTTAAGGTGCAGTCTCTAGAATTGCACACAGTACTCCAAATGTGGTTTCAGCAGAGATTTATACAGAGGCAAAGTCACCTCCTTTTTCTGCTGGCCATTTGTTTTTTTAGGCACCTAAGCAATCTTTTGTTTTTTGCTGTCACCTTTTCTACCTGTCTGATCACCTTAAGGTCATCTAATGCATGACCCAGAATATTTTAGTATTAAATCTTAGCTGCCAAATTCTAGACCATTTTTCAAGCTTTGCAAGATTCCTCCTCATACTGTCCACATCTTCCTGTGTGTCCA
This sequence comes from Ichthyophis bannanicus, assembly GCA_033557465.1. Taxonomy (NCBI): domain Eukaryota; kingdom Metazoa; phylum Chordata; class Amphibia; order Gymnophiona; family Ichthyophiidae; genus Ichthyophis; species Ichthyophis bannanicus. The sequence continues at coordinate 289,030,461 of CM066042.1, forward strand.
CCCTATTGCAGATTTTGGTATCATCGCTAAGAAGCAAACCTTTCCTGATAGCCCTTCCACAATATCACTTACAAAAATTGGGCCAAGGACAGATCCTTGCAGCACACCGTTGGTAACATCCTTCTTCTCAGAGTGAGTTCCATTTACCTGTACCCTTTGTTGCTTCCCATCCACCCAGTTTCTAACCTAGTCAGTCACTTCATGATCCAACCCAAGGGCAATCAGTTTACCTATACGGAACCATGTCAAAGGCTTTGCTGAAATCTAAATACACCACATCTAGTGCTCTTCCTTAGGCCCACTCTCTGGTCACCCAGTTAAAGAAATTAATCAGATTCATGGGACAAGGCCTGCCTCTAGTAAAACCATGTTTCCTTGGATCCTGCAATCCACAGATGCCAGACTAATTGGCCTGTAATCCCCAACCTTCTCCTTATTTCCGCCTTTGTGTAGAGGGAACACACGAGCCCTTTTCCAGTCCTCTGGGACCACTCCAAACTCTAAAGAAGCACTGACAAATTTAGACAGTGAAGCCATCAGAACTTCTCAAGTTCCTTCAACACTCTCAGATAGATCCCATCCGGCCACATCACTTTGTCTACTTTTAGTTTTGCTAGCTCCTGATGAACCAGTCTTATGAAAACCGTTCAGAATCCACCTCATTTTCATTCCTATTTGTGTGTGTTTTCTGAGGTGTCATTCCCCATTCTTCATCTGTAAACACAAAGCAGAAATAATTGTTAAGCAATTTCACTTTATCCTCATCAGCTTCTACATATTCCTCCCCTTCACCCCTGAGTCTGACAATGTCTCTATTTTACTTCCTCCTGTTATTAACATACCTATAAAAACGTTTTATCCCATCATTTTACTATATTGGCTCTTTTTTCTTCCATGTGCATGTTTGCAATTCTGACTACATTCCCAGCTTCTCTTAGCTTTTCCAAATATTGTTGCATAGTAGTAGTAGTAGTAGTAGTAGTGGTTGTTCATAAAACATAAGAGATTACAGAAAAAGGAAGCTAAGCATTTTCATAGCACTACAAGACATATACAGTGCTGTACATCTACAAGTAAGAGATAGTCCCTTCTGAATAGAGATTACAATCTATTCAAGACAGGCAAACACAACAAACAAGGGACTAGGGTAAAACTAAGGAGAAATTAACATGAGAATATAAGAAATGCCATATTGGGTCAGACCAAGGTCCATCAAGCCCAGTATCATGTTTCCAACAGTGGCCAATTCAGGTCACAAGTATCTGGCAGGTACCCAAAATTCACAGCTTCCATAATGCTCATCCTGGGGTAAGCAGTGGATTTCCCAGGTCCACTTTAATAATGGTTTATGGACCTTTCCTCTAGGAACTTGTCCAAACCTTTTTTAAACCCAGCTACACTAACAGCTTTTACTATATCCTCCAGTAACAAATTCCTGAGTTTGATTACACGTTGATTGTTATAAAACATATGGGAGGTAACCAGAGCAAAGGGGTCAGGATCCAAAATCAGCCTTGAAGAGGTGAGTTTTTAGCTTGGGTTTGAATAGGGCTAGAGAAGGAGCCCGACATACTGACTCAGTTAGTCTATTCCAGGCATTGGTGCAGCAAGGTAGAATGAACAAAGTCAGGTGTTGGCAGCAGAAGAGAAGGGCACAGTTAAAAGCAATTTGCCTGATGAGTGGCGTTCCCAAAGACAGGTATAAGGAGAGGTAATGAGAAGCAGCAGAATGAATGCACTTGTAGGTCAGTAGAAGAAGTTTGAACTAGATGCAGACATGGATAGAGAGCCAACAAAATGACTTGAGAAGAGGCATTATGCGAGCATAGCAACATTGGCTGAAGATTAGCTGTGTGACTGCGTTTTGAATGGATTGAAGGGGAGACAGGTGATTCTGGGGAAGATCAGCAAGGAGCAAGTTGTAAATGTCTAAACACGGTGTGACTATAGAATGACTAAGGGGTATGTTTACTAAACTGCGGTAAATGTGAATAACGCGCGTTGTACGACGTTAACGATCGTTAGCACGCTATAGCACATTAACAATCGTAAATGCGCTATAGCGCACGCTATCACGCACTAACGAGCGTAATGCTCCGCGGCACGGTAAAACACCGCAGAAGGTGGAGAGAGGGCGGAGAGAAGGGGTCAATGGGCGGAGAGTGGGCGGGGAGAGGCTAACGCGCTGATTTTCAGAGCTGAATTCCAACGCGAATGAAAACCTACCGGTAAAAGCACTTTAAAGGGGAGAGAAACCATTTATGTGTCAGCAATGTACAGCCTAGGCAGGGAAACGAAAAAAAGGTGATATGTGTGATACATGTGCACAGAACAAAAGGGCACAGAAACACCGAAAATGACCCCAACAAACTGGAAAAAAACAACAACCAAGCTGGCCAATAGTGGTAGCAATGAGAAACATCAACCCCCCCCCCCCGAGTAAGCTCCATAGAACAGATATAATTCGTGGAAGGGTCCATACTCCGTCCCCATACAAGGTGCATGGGCCCACAGTGAAATAGCGCTGCTCAGGGATTTCCCCACCATCGGACAGGGTTCCTATGGCGTGCACATGTCCCGCAACATCAGGGCGGGCATGTCGGAACGGGCAACCGGGCAGATGCTTGAAAAGGGGATACAGAGGGCTGCAGGCGGCACATGCAGTGGCGCAGCTGGGCCACATTGGGGACTAGGGTGATGCTCAGTTGGCCCATAGGAATGCATAAACAGTAGAGCCAGACAGCAACTGATGAGGGCCCAACATGGGCACGAGTGTGTTTCCCAAAGCGTCACAGGGGAGAGTACCCAACAGCAACCCCCAAGGGCACGGAACACTGGCAGGCGAGGCTGGGGGGGAGCGTGGACGTCTATGCAGGCACCCCTACTCCAGAACACGCACCATAGGCGGCCGCCTACCTGCACACTGGATGGCCTGAGACCGCGCTCCACCAGCTCCACCAGCAGAAGGGCATGTCAGCATGGTGGCTGAGGGATACTGGTGATGGAGGGGGCAGTAGCAGCTGCCCGGAGCAGACCGTGGCCTAGCCCTGTGTAGGTGGGTGCCATGCACTGCAACAGACAGGCCCTGTCTGACCAACAGTCATGATATCACCAGGGAATGCACCATCTCTGTGAGAACATGGTGGTGCAGTGCACAGAACCACTGTATTCAGAAGCAGAAGGTCACAGGTTCAAGTCCCAGCTGTGGTTTCTGCCAACCCAGTCCTCATATTTTACCCACTACTATAACGTGCTAATACAGGCAGAACCGTTCTTGCAGATGATGTAGACGTGCCCAAAACACCAACATTTTACCCTACAGAGCAAAGACACCATAAACATGCACATTACCTAGAGCAGAGCCTCCCAAATGCAGTCCTGGAGGGCCAAACACCATTCCAGTTCCATGCTGCCTCTGATAAAGATGCCTGTGCTGCATTTCTATGTGCCACCCCCATGGTATGCAGATGTATCTCATGCATATTCATGAGGGACAGCATGAAAACCCGAACAGTGTTTGGCACTGCAGGACTGGAGTTGGGAACCTCTGCCGTAAAGCAGCAGCCAACAGGGGCAGACACACCCACACCCACAGGCCCCATTATCCACAGCCTTCTGGAGCGGCAGGACTGTGGGCTCTTCGTGCATCTCCCAATACTAGTACTTGCATACCTTAGTAATGCCACCCTAAACCGGGGAATATGGTACACATCTATCAAAAGGTTGCTAGGATTACTGGCAGATAGCAATTCCTAGGTTAGGTACAAGTGTCTGAGTGAGATGCATCATAGCAACCTTTCTGATGTATGTGGAGTGTGCTACAGGTCATGTGTCTGACAATGTTTACCAACCTGGGGAGTGACTCCTACAGTATTGCGTACCATAGCCATGCCTGCACTGTGCTCAGGACTTGTGTGGTGGCCTGGGCTGCCCAACACCTCTATAATTGCACAATGCTGGCATAGGTGTGGGGAGTGTGTGTCTGTCTATCCAGTGTGTGGTGGCTTCCAACACCCTCCACAGCCCACACTGCTAGCACTGTTCCCAGTATTGGCCTGCCAATGTGCATAATGAGGAGCAAGGTACCGAGGGAATAGCCTGGATAGGGTGGCCTGGCCTGGCCTGGCCGCATCTGCGCTGGGCATAGGGCAATGGCTCGGACATTGTAGTACCCGGTACCACCTGCACAGACAGAGTGGCCACACAGCATGTCCTGCTGGGAGGTCACTCTCGCCCTGACTGAGCAGTGACCACGGCATGGCTAGGTTCCCCCATAGTGCTATATAGCATTTCGCTCATGTGATATATATGGGTTTCCTTTTGGGGCCCAATCACTGACTTATCTGCTTGGTGTGTATGCTGACATCCCCTGGGTTCTGGGTACATGCATCTCCTCCAGGACCATGCACTATGGACTAGCTGGCGGACTGTCTGCAGCTAGTATGTGTCTTGCTGGAACACCTTGCAGGGTGCAGCGGCTGGAGGCCTGCTGCTGGGGAATGTCAGATAATGGTGGGGGGCAGATGAGCATATCCAGGACTGCTGTCTGTCTGCTATTGCGTTATGGATGTGTACCGCTCTGTCTGTTCCCCAGCAGGACTGCTGTTGCTGGTCCCCTCTACCGCTGCCATTGCAGGGGGGTAGACTGTGGATCTATTGGTGGGTGACCCTGTTTCCCACCCTAAGCCCCAGAGGGTGGGTTGTGTGGTGGTAGATGATCTGCCCATGGGTCCATACATCCCTCCCCCTTCACCTACAGCAGGTAACCTTGGCACCAACACAGGATATGCACTATTCTGAGTGCATCATCGCCCATAAGGACTAGACATGACCGAGACATACAGCAGGGCACAGATGTATCCTAGGTGTGTCTAACGGAGCTACCTATCACACTGATGGGGACCTGCAGCATGGCATATCTCAGCCATGAAAGGTGCTGTGGACCTGGTGCTGGGGGCCCCACCTCAACCTCAGGGTGGGCACTGTACCCGCACAATGTGTGTGTCTGTGGCTACTCTGTGGCAGTGCCACACACGGTCTGTCCCCCTACAGGGCCGAGGTGCTGTGAGGGTGCATACCCGCTCTTGTGCCCATCTCTCGACTGCTGATTTGCATGTGCAGTGCATCATGGGTACGGGTGGGTTAACCCTATCCTGGTAACTACAGCAGAATGTGGGTGTGGTGCCGTGCAGTCCTCCTGTAGCCAGCCAGTTGTTTGTTAGCAGCTGTAGCCCACTGGTTACTACACTGCCTGTGGAGCCAGAGGTCATGGGTCCTAAACCCACAGTCGGATTCATCAATAGGGCTGTCTTAGGCATTGTCTGTTTTTATTGTATATTAGTTCTGCCAGCAGGACCACCCTCAGGGTACTGTCCCCTTACGGTGGCTCATAAGGCACCCTATAAGGCACCTTATAAGGTGTCTTATATTGTGTCCTATAGGGGACATTATAGGGTGCCTTGGCAGACAGCGCACTTTCTAATGTGCCCTATGGAGTGCCCTCTAGGGTGCCTTATGTGGCACCTTAGGTTACACCACTGTGAGGGTGTGTTTGCTGGCAGCACTATTCAGGTACAAGTAACCTTCCTCACAGCCCACTACTTAACCCTTTCCAGGCCAAGCCCAGTACTTTTGGGATCCAAACCTCTGCCTATATATTCCTATCAAATGGTATAGCATACATGACCATGCCAGAGGGAACGTCACTATTGGAACATATTGGATACGACGGGTACAATTTTCCTGACATGTGCAAACATTAACCCAGCTGCAGATTGTGGATAAACTATTATAGTAGGCCTTCAAAGGGTTGCACATGACACCTCAGCCAGCCTTCTTCATTAGGCACACTGGGGAATCGAACCCATGACCCTTATACCATCAGTCTGTGTAGTAACCATTGTGCTACTGCTCTGTTTCTGTATTTGGGTGTCTGCGCGCTGTCTTAAGCTTGCACGCAGTAGCACGCGCGCTGTAGCGATCGTTGCTGCGCGGCGTGCAATACCGCAAGCAACTGCGCGTTATCGGTTACGATGTACCGCCCATGTCCTTTTTTGGCTTTCCTTCCACTAACGCGGCTCCTAACGCGAATTGCACTAACGCAGTTTAGTAAACATACCCCTAAGTGTCTTATTATTGTGTTCAGAAAGGAAGGAATTAATTTTGATGACGTTACAGAGAAAGAAACACAGATTTTAGCTGTTTGTTGAATGTGTGCAGGGAGAGAGATAAGAGCCAAAGATGACCCCAAGTTTGTAAGCTGAGGAAACAGGATGATGGTGTTATCCACCGAAAGACAGAAAGGAGGAAGGGGGGAGGTGGGTTTAGGGGACATAAGGAGCTCTATCTTGGCCATGTTCAGTATAAGATGGTAGTGGGACATCCAGGCAGCAATGCCAGACAAGCAGGCTGAGATATGAACCTAGATTCCTGAAGAGATTTCAGGTTCAGAGAGGTAAATCTGAGACATCAGCATAAAGATGGCACTGAAAACCATGGGAGGAAATCAGGGCACCAAAGGAGTGAGTGTAAAAAGAGAGAAAAGAATTCTCAAGACAGAGCCCTGAAGTACACTGACTGAAAGCGGAATAGTGGAGGAAGATCCCCCAGAACATACACTAAAAGTGTGATGGAAGAGATAAGAAGAAAACCAGGATGAAACAGAACCCCTAAATCCAAGCAAGAACAGGATATCAAAAGCAGCAGATAGGTCAAAAAGGATGAGGATTGAGTAAAGACCCTTGGCTTTGGCCAGGGAACAGGTCACGGGAGACTTTGGCAAAGACTGTTTCTGTAGAATGAGGAAGATGAAAATCAGACCGCAGGGGATCTAGAATGGCTTGAGAAGAAAGAAGACAGCGGCAATGAACAACATGTTCGAGTACTTTGGATGTGAAAGGCAGGAGGGAGATGGGCTGTAATTGGAAGGACAGGTAGGGTCTAGTGAAGGCTTTTTGAGAAGTGTGTCCACAGCATGTTTGAAGGCCACAGGAACAGTTGCAGTGGAAAGTGATAGGTTGAGGATATGACAGAGGGAAGATATGACAGCAGGAGAAGAATCAATTTAGAGGAGGAGAAAAGATTTGCAGTTTCCTCCTCAGTGATTTTAGAAAAGGAAGAAAGGGCGACAGAGAATGAAGGAAGGATTTGAGAGTGAAGAGGAGGAGGGGAGATGAAGAACTCAGGACTAATTTTGTGAACTTTATTATAGAAGTAATTGGAGGGAGTAGCGGCAAGTAGCTCCTGGAGTGGTTTATGGTGTGGGAGGGGGGGTCCTACTGGGCGGGGCCTTGGGGGTTGTTTATATTTTATTGATTGTACACTTTCTCAAATGCTAAAGCAAATGGCAGTCTATAAATGTCTGAAAATAAATAAATAAATAGTCAGCCCACATTTGGGCAGAAAGTGAAGAAGGGGTCAGAGGCAAAGACACTTTGAGAAAAGAGTTAAGTGAAGGCAAAAAACAGATTAAAGAGAAATAGCAGAAACCAAAAAACTAAGCAAATTAAGGGGGTCATTCCGAGCTGTGAATAGCAGGGATGTCCATCCCCACTATTCGTACCCCTTCCCACCAGCATCTAACTTCCCTACTGGTTGTATGGGGAAGTTAGACAGGGGCGGGGAAGGGGTGGAGTTAGGACGAGCAGTGGGCAGTCACCAGCCCTGGACGTACAGGGCCAATTCTAATGTCGGCCCTGTATGTCTGGGCCAGTGACCTGCATAGGGAAATTATTCCACCTCGGAGGTGGAATAACTTCCCTAGTCACCAGAGGTCGGCAGGCCTGGGGCCAGAAAGAAGCAAGTGGGGACAGTGAGCATTCCCTGCAGCCCAACCATGGCCTTGGGAGGCCGGATCGGGGGTCGGGATGTGGGGAAAGCATTGCAGGAGCCGGCGGCCTGGATCGCAGCTTTAGAATGGAGCCACGGTGCCATTGCAACCGGACACTATTGCGCCGCAGCTCCATTGTAAAGCCCAGACTGAGTTAGTCGGGCATCGCATGTACATGCAGACCGGGCTGAATCGCAGTCCCGGCCTGCACGTATAGGCCTGTTTGCGATTCTGATCCCATGGATCTAGAAGTGCCCTGTGGGATCAGAATTGTGACAACCTCTGTATGTCCAGTTCAGACTGGGCATACAGAGGGCTTGTATGTACGGGGCTGAATCGGGCCTTAAGTAAATAAATAATATAAACATAAAAGGCCGCGCCAGTCGGGTGCAGGGTCTCTTCACCTCCTGCCACCATCCTCAGCTCTCCCCTGCACGGGGATCGAGCCTCCGACGGCAGGAGGGCAGCGGAAGCAACATCGCCCAATCCGGGCTCTCCACAGGCCTTAAAAGGCCGCGCCAGTCGGGCGCGCCCGCGCCTGGCGGGCCCGCGCCTGAGGGCCTCACCAGAGGGCCCTTTGGCGTGGCCCTTAGGCGGGGACCCTAGAAGCAACGCTGAATTGTGTGCTCCCTCGTTCTTCAGCAACAATCCTCCATTGCCTGCAGCGACAACTCCCTATGGACGGTACCTAGCATCTCAGTGGGCTCTTCTACAAACCTTATCAAACTGCCGACACTGCAAGTATAACACAGCTAAATTGTCTGTACTAAATATTGTTTGCATAACTACTATTACTAGTTTATCTAGTCATACCTAGACATACCATCTTCAGCAGCCATTCTTAATCTAGCCTAGACACCACGTTGCTATTGTCGTTAACTAATATAATTACCACCTGCAACGTTCTTAACCTCATTACTATTACATACAAACGCTCTCTATTGTGAATAGCCTGTATTTATTATTGTTATTGCACTACCTATCTGATATACATCACTGTGGTCTTGTTATCCATCTGTAATATATCACTGTAGTATTTCTACCCTTATGCCTACTGAGACAATGTAAAGCATCAAAGTGACAATAACCACTCCACCAAGGAAACAAGCTATTCAAATAGTAATACATTTTGTCTCTATCACTCTGCTCCGACTGCCCTGCTGCCCGGTCCAGGACACTCTAGAAACTCCTCGCAAAGTTACTACGACGCCCATCCCTTGCCTCCTACCATGTATCAAATAATTCACTTGATACTTATCCTGCTTATCGCAGCAACCCCTGCCATAACACTCGCACTAGATCCTGGAATCAAGCAGATCCCTATACTTTATAGCACGGGAAGGCGCCCAACGGAAGATCCATGCCGCGCCACCTTGAGAAACAAAATACCTTATTCTCACCTACTACATATCCCGTTACTACCCACTGCCAAGGACCCTACTGAGAAACATAAGGCCAATCGACTACTCAAGTGTGCCTTAATTAATGCCAGATCTATACGCTCCAAATGGCCTGTAGTTATTGATCTGATAGGCCTGTAGTTATTGATCTGATAGCAGCACATAACCTGGATATATTGCTGATAACCGAGACATGGCTAACTGACAACGACAACGTCCTCATCAACCAGATGATCCCACCAGAATTCTCCATCTTCACCTGCCACAGATCCAATCAGAGAGGGGGTGGCACACTCATCCTTGCTAGATCGGACCTCCAATTCAAACAGATCAATACATCCAGCACATCACACCTTGATGCCCTATCAATATCAAACAGGTCCTGCACAATCAACTTACTCTATCGAGCACCATCACCTTCCTCAGATGACCTTTCACCAATAATCAACTTGGCATGTAACGCCCCAAACCCACATGCTCATAACTGGCTAGTTGGTGATTTTAACTTACCTTCATTACAAGCATCACACGCCTCAGCATTCCTCGAAGCCATGCACCAACTAGGCTATGAACAACTTATTGACGCCCCCACCCATACCAGAGGAAGCACACTGGATTTAATATTCGCCCCTCAATTGATAACCAACACATCTCAGAAGATCCTGATCTCCATAACCCCTGTACCCTGGTCTGATCACAATCTACTCCTCTTTAACATCCCCACTGATCATTCTACTACTGATCGCAACAAACCAGGTCGCCCCCCAAGTGCCCTTGAAACACGCTTCTGTCCTTTTAATAAGATCGAGGTCCTGGAGAAAATCCTACCTGCTCTCCACAAAGACTTACCTTCGCAAGATGACTTAGTAACCAACTGGGACAATACATTAAAAGCCACGGCCTGCATTTCTACTACCGACAGGATCAAGACCAAAGACAAACATAAACCATGGATCTCCTCTGAATTACAAGAATCTCTCCTTCACCTGCGCAGACTCGAGAGACGCTGGCGCTCCTCTCGCTCTCCTGACGCACTCTGCTTGTACAATTCATACCTACAAACTCACCGGAGAATGACAATTGAGAGAAAAAAAAATTCCACTCAGATGCACTAATGAGGTCCTTAAACAAGCCACATGACCTCTTCAATATAGTTAAATCCTTAACAGGTGACCCAACCACAACCCAAACACCTATGCCACACCCCCAAGACTATGCCATATACCTACAATCAAAAATGATACAGTCTAGTACGATTACCACAACATCATCACCTTCTACTCCACAGACCGTGGTCCAATTAGCATCGCTTGACAAATTTTCCCAGGTATCCCACAAAGAGATCGAAGATACCATAGCAGCTATTAATTTAACTACTGCACCAAATGACCCCTGCCCAGCCAGGTGGATCAAAGAACTACGACATGAACTTAGCCCAACTATTAGCAAGATTGTCAATCACTCCTTCTCAACAGGATCCTTTCCTCAGAGCCTGAAATACTCATCCATCCGCCCGCTCCTGAAGAACAGTAAACTTGACCCAACAAAAGTTGAATCCTTCAGACCCATCTCCAGCATCCCTCTACTGGCAAAAATCATGGAAAAAGTAGTCCAGCGACAAATACAGCATCATGTTGACTCCGAATCCCCTTTGGACCCCTCACAACATGGCTTCAGAGAAGAACATGGCGTCGACACCCTTCTCACAACACTGTTCAATAGCCTAATCATAGGCATTGATAATATCCACCAAGGGTTCACTCTTATCTTTCTCGACATAGCTGCAGCATTCGATTCAGTAAACCACAATACTCTACTACAGCGCCTCCAAGACAAGGGAATCCAAGGACTAGCCCTGAAATGGTGTAAATCCTACTTATCTGATAGACAGCTGCAAGTCAGAACAGGAGAATCAACGTCTGATCCATTCCCCCTTAAACAAGGTGTCCCGCAGGGTTCCTCATTGTCCGCCTTAATGTTCAATATTTATATGCAGCCAATCTGCGATCTCATACGCACCTTCAACATACAATGTCTTGCCTATGCTGATGACATCCTGATGTTTGCCCCATTCAACATAAAACAACCAGATTTTATACCAATAGTTCACTGCTTTGAAGCTGTATCCAACTGGCTCCTCAATCAGAATTTACGGATAAACCATAACAAAACAGATGTTCTATTCATTACACGGAACCCAACATTCATACCACCTACCTCTCTCCAGGTAAACAACATTGAGTTGAAAGCACAACCCACAATTCGATACTTGGGAATTATATTAGATCAACAGCTTAATATGGCAGCCCACATTAAGAAAACAACGAGTGCAATCTACCACAAGATACGATCATTACGTAATCTCCGACCTTTACTTAACTACTCCGACTTCCGTACCATATTCCAAGCACTGGTATTACCACACTTGGATTTCGCCAATATCATTCTACACGGTCTCCCGCAATCCACCATAAATCCCCTCCGTCTAGCCATGAATGCAGCCGCGAGAATCCTCGTAGGTGCTCCACGATCAGAGCACATAACCCCAATATTGATGAGCTTACATTGGCTACCCCTACAAGCCAGAACTCTATACAAGACCCTGGTCATGACTTTTAAAGCATCAAAGTGCCCATCTCAATCACCTCTCAGCAATATGATTCATATCACCCCAAATAACAGATCCAGGAGATCTGTTACATTAAACTCCATCGACCTACCAAAAGTCATCACAAAATGTTCTAAATCAACAGCCTCTAGAGCTTTCTCTCTGTTTTCACCCAGAGCCTGGAATGCCCTTCCACCCGAAATCAGAGCTATCTCAAGTCTGATTAAGTTCAGAAAGGCACTGAAGCACTATTTGTTCCTAACATACTACCCCGAAGCTACTCCATCCGAAGCTACTCCATCTGAAAACAGCTCTCATGCAGATCTTTCATATTTGACCCCTGTAGAGAATGGATAATTACGATGATTATTACCTGCTCACTATAGGACATATTTATTCTCACTATATTTAGCATATTTACTCTTTAATTTAATTAACCTCTTATCCACGGCATTAATAATTAACCAAAATATCCATGTATATAGTTGCCATGTATATAGTTATTTATATATAATTACCATGTTTTACCAAGTTTATTTACCTTGTTCATTGTAAAAAAACCAATGCTGTTTGTACCATTGTGTTTATATTTGTTCATGTGTAAACCGCACTGATTTAAGAGCGCGGTATATAAGAAAAATAAATAAATAAAATAAAATAAAATAAACAAATAAATAAATAAGAAACAAATAAATACCTATAAGCTAAGAATTCTAAGCAAGCACAGTTAATATGTCAGTAACAAAAGCCAGCTCAGAAGCTTGCTTGGTAGGTGTTCTTACCAAATTGAGAGAATCCGTCTTTTTCTTTACCTTTTCAGCTACTTCTTTTGAGAACCACAGTGGCCTTTTTTGCTCACTGGTTATTTACTTTCCTAACAAAAGGCTTACTGCCCTTAAAACATCCCCTTTCAGTTTTGCCCACTGCTTTTCTATTTCCCCCAGATATTCTCCTCCAGCTAACGACTCCTTGAGGTATTTGCCCATCTTGACAAAGTTAGTTTCCTAAAGTCTCTCTCACTTTTGAATGAATCATCTCCACTCATATCCCAGTACTGAACCATACCATCTGGCGTAAAACCATCAGGCTGCTAAACAAGGGCCCCTGTTCTGGGGTCCAGCTATTAAGGAGGCAGCAATTAAGACTGCCTACTTTCATGCAGACCCCATGAATACTTTTGAGGTAGGCTATGACCTAGCATGGCCTGCTACTATGAAAGGCCTGTAAGTTAGGCCTGGATCCTAACTCCTATTATAACTAGAAAAGAATCAAAACATCTGTGGAAAATGAGAAAGCTGTTTTAAACTGCTTAATAAGGAGTTTTCATGAATGCATAAGTCTTCTATCATTCTCTTGTGTGTGAAAGAACAGAAAAGTAACAGTATATGCATTCCAGAAGCTGAAGTTAACCTTGCAGTAGAAAAGTAACGAGGTTTAGAACTGTACCATTGTTCAAGCAATCCTAAAGGAGGGGGCCGGTTGCTAGGGATTTCTAATTGGACAGATGCAGGGAATGTAAGACCAATGAGAAGTTTGCATGTATCAAGTTAGAACCAATAGAAAACTTTCATGTATCAAACTGGAAAAGAGGTATAAATGGTTATGTCTGTACAAATTTTCACTCAGTTACTTTGAAGCTTTGACTGACTGGGCCTGTGCACATTAAACTGGCTTGGACCCTGTCAATTGACTCCTGGATTTATTCATTGACTGCACTTTGCTACAACATATTCTTGGTGCGTTGGCCGGGAAGTGCGAGTGGTAAATGGTATTCAAGTGAATAATCCATGTAATTCGCCTTGAGGTTTGGTCCGGTTGGAATCCTGTCTGTCCGACCGCAGGGGAACTTCTCAGGCGCCGCCGATCACTTTGTATCGGAGAGGGTTCTGCCTGCCTCGGCGTGCCATCGGGTCCAGCTGGCTAACACCTCCGACCCGGGGGAGTCCAGGGTCCAACCCACGAACTGGTTTGGTATCAGGAACTGGATCCGGTGAGTAGATATTTTCTTGTTTAAAAGTCAGTGCAGCCTGGGGAAACAGTCTTGCATGAGTATGCGCAGGACTACTTTGGTATATTTGGTATAGACTAACTGGGAAAAATCTCGCATAAGTATGGGCGAGACAAAGGAGCCTGATCACCTCCTATAAGGGCGGTCCTAGTAAGCTCCGCGTAAGAAAGCGGAAGCTGAAACTATCGACCCATCTTGTTTGTTTGGAATAGTCAGTTAGTCAGAAAACCTGGGCACTTGAAATATTGAAATATGATATCTTGTTGAAATATGCTTGCGTGTGTGTGAGTGAGAGGTCTTGAAATACAGGCTGAGCGAGAGCGGACATCTGAGAAGCGCAGTTCTTGTTTGTCTGTTCTTACTGTTTGTTGTTTGTCTCTGATTTTTGTTATCTGTTAAAACCGCGAGTTTCCCTTCTGGTATGATGTAAGATTATTCTGTTGGGTAATTTGTGACAGTTTACTGATTAAGAAATAGTATTAAGAAGGCAGGAATCGCGTTTAAATCAAGAAGCTGTTTCATTCATTCTAGTTTTTTGTTCTTTCAGCACAGCATGAAGCTAGCTAGCGAGAGAGACGGGGGGTGTTTGAAGACAGGAATGTGCAGTGTCTTTTTAACCCTGTGAAGGCTTAATCTCAACACTTTGTAGCTGGGTTAATTTGTGCTTATTTTAGGAAAATTGTACCTGTTTTATTCAATTTGTTTTAATAGTGATGTTCCTTCTGCTATGGTCATGTATTATATATCATTTAATAGGAATGTTTAGTCAGAATTTTGAATCCCGATAGTTTTGGGCTTAGCCTGGAAAGGGTTAAGTTCTTATTAACCCCTTTTGAGCTCCTCAGCTGTTCTTGATTATATCTCAGCCCTGCTTTGTGGTACGGACCAAGTGAGGAGGATTTTGTAGAGCTAGTATTACGTGTTACGGCATGTTACCTTAAAATAAATACTTTATTCCGATCAGATAGGCAGATTTTATGGTCCAAACAGAAATAATAGAGAAATTCAGGAAACTGCTTTTGTTTTCCCTTTGTCCTACGAAGTAGAGGTTAAGAACCATTCCGAGCCAGTAGTACCAGATCGCGACTTGAAAGTGATTTAAATCCTGAGTGGATAAGGAGTACATCATGTTTGAATTCTAGTTCCTGATATACTGCAGCAAGCACCTCATAGAAGACATACTTATTGTTAATAAAAATAAGATAGGAAAAAAATATATATAAATGTATATGTATTCTAGATATCCCCCACTTTATGGAAAAAGTATTCGGAATGTCTTTTGAATATCTGCTTCCTAAAACTGTAAGATTTAAAGTAATTTCTTTTGCAGAGACATGCTGATTACGGCTGGCAGTTAGTTTTCATGCCAAGTAATTTTATTCCAGTCATACGTAACAGATATGTGGCCGTCATGTTAGGAACTATAGTTCTTTCTGTTGGGATTGTTGTTATAATATGTTGCAAAATAATAGTTTTATATTTTAAGGACTTTATTTAAATTGTTCTTATTTAGAATGAGCACACACATCTATTATGCTCAGTGCACAGGGAAATGCAGCCCGCCCCCTCTGTCTGTAGACAAGCACATGGGGGGGAGGGGGCCGATTAGGACTTTGCTGAAGTCTACAGACATAAGCTGTCTCTGTCCCTATTAGAAATGCTCTGTGAAAGGGGGGTGGCTAGTGTTAGTTACTTCATGGCCCCGTAGTTTCCCGTGTTTATTAGATTGTACAGAGAATGTTCCCTGATCAGTTCCCCTACATAGGATTCCTGGTTAAATCTTTAAAGAAAAAAAAAAAAAACCGGCCCGTTTATTATCTTTATAGGCCAGTTCCCTCAGCTCTTCCACCACCCCGAGCAGAGCCTGGGGCAGGGGGGGGATACCTCCCTGCAAATGTCACCAGCCACCTCCGCAGCCCCGGCACAGTTAAAAGTACTCAGAGAGGCCGCGGAAGTGAAAGGCGCCTCAACTGGGTGTGAATCAGTGCACCCATTGCAGAGAAGAAGGACATTAGAGAAGTGAATGCCCGTATTTTGACTCCACCCCCAGGAGGGGAGGAAGGAGTACTTGATTTTAGAAAAAAATAAACCGAGCACAGTGTTCCAGCAAGAGAGGGAAGCAGCTATAGAGTGAGTGGCAGCCGAAGAGGGCTACAGCATGGATGAAGACTAGGCCAGACCGGACTCCAAGTTTCCCTGGGTCCCCAGGAGCCTATGGTCAGTCTGAAAATAGGGGACCAATATATGGACTTTATGGGAGATACAGGAGCAGAATACTAAAGCCAGTAGCCCCTTTGTTTTCTCGATGCATCACCATTGTCAGAGCTACTGGGGCTAAGGCCACAAAGCCTCTCCTGCAGAACTGCATGTGTGAACTAGGGGGACAGAAAATAACGCACCAGTTCTTGTATATGCCTGAATGCCCTATTCCACTTCTGGGCCGAGACATGCTTGTTAAGCTCCAGGCACAAGTATCTTTTGCTGAAAGGGGAGAAATGCAAATGACTGTGACTCTAAAGCCTGCTGGATTGATGGTGCTGACTGTTCCCCGAGAAGAAGAGTAGCGGTTCTATAGTGCATCTCCAATCAAGCCAGCTAGTTCCTGTATACCCACCAACCTCATAGCCCCACCTGAAGTATGGGCAGAAGATAATCCACCTGGCCTAGTGAAGAACATAGCCCCTGTCATTGTCACCCTCAAGCTGGGAGTGGAACCAGTGCATGTGAAGCAGTATCCTCTCCCTCGACCAGCCATTGAAAGAATCCACTGCCATTTGATGAAACTGCTGAAGTATGGACTTCTCAAAGAATGTCAGTCACCATGGAACACTCCCCTTCTCCCAGTCAAGAAACCTGGGACAGGGGATTACCGCCCAGTACAAGATCTGAGGCGAGTGAATGATGCAGCTGAAACTATACACCCAGTGGTACCAAAATCCTTATATTCTCTTGGGACTGATCCCCGCTGAGGCTACTCATTTCACCGTCCTGGACCTGAAAGATGCCTTTTTCTGTGTGTGCCTAGCCCCCACCAGTCAACTTTTGTTTGTTTTTGAATGGCAAGACCCCACAACAGGAAGGCGGGGCCAACTCACCTGGACTAGATTACTTCAAGGATTCAAGAATTCATCTACTCTCTTCAGTGCTATTTTAAATCAAGATCTTTCCAGCTACTATGTGAACCCAGGAGAAAGGGTTCTTCTCCAGTATGTGGACAACTTGCTTATAGCCACAAACTCAGAAAGTGAATGTCTACAAGCCACCAGTGAACTCTTGCACCTTTTTAATGAGGCTGGATACAAAGTCTCAAGAGCCAAGGCGCAATTATGTCAAACAAGTTAAATACCTAGGATTCCAGTTGTCCAGCAGAATTAGATGCCTGGGACCAGAACGCAAAGAAGCTGTATGCAGTATTCCTACTCCAACCACCAGGAGGCAAGTGAGAGCCTTCTTGGGTGCCCCAGAGTACTGTCGTAAATGGATCCCCAATTTTGCGCTGCTAGCAAAACCATTGTATCAAGCTACAAAAGGAATGAAAAAGTCTCCATTGGAATAGGGACTTGAACAGGATGCAGCCTTTTGATCTTTGAAAACCGCTCTGATGTTATCACCAGCTCTGGGTCTACCAGATGTCCAGAAAACCTTTCAATCTCTATGTTCATGAGTCACAAGGAAATGTTCTAGGAATGTTGACTCAATCGCATTGGATCTTGGCAACGACCAGTAGCCTATTTGTCAAAACAATTGGATGTAATTGCAAAAGACTGGCCCCTTGTTTGAGAGCTGTTGCAGCTACAGCCCTCCTAGTGAGCAATCTTCAAGTTACTGTACCACACTCTGTTCTAACCATTATGAAACACAAAGGAAACTTCTAGATAATTTACGAATGTTGAGGTATCAGAGTATGCTGTGTGAAAACCCCCAGATACAATTGAAGGTCAGTCAAGCTCTGAATCCTGCTACGTTGTTACCAGTTGGTCTTGACCCCCCTGATCATGACTGTTTAGAAACTATGGACACTATATTCTTAAGTCACCCTGATTCGACTGATGTTTCTTTGGAGAACCCTGGATGGACTTTCTTTGTAAATGGAAGCAGTCTTGTCATCATCAATGGACATTGTTGTGCCGGATATGCAGTGGTGACCTTTGATCTGGTAGTTAAGTCCTCAGCTCTGGCCCCAGGAACTTCAGAACAGAAAGCTGAACTGATAGCTCTTGCTAGAGCACTAACAATAGGAAAAGGGGCTCTGTCTAAATGTGTACCCAGATTCCAAGTATACCCTTACAACCTTGCATGCACATGGGGCCCAAAAGCATGAGGGAGGATAACCTCAGGAAGCAAGTCCATTAAGTATGGCCCCGAGATATTGACATTATCAGATGTATACTGCCTACAGATTTCAGAATTTAGGAAAAGTAGAATGTATGAATAGAACCCTGAAATCTCAGTTGTCCAAACTTTGCCAAGAAGTTCACCTGAAGTGGCCCCAGGTTCTTCCTATAGCCCTTCTTAGGATATACTTAGCCCCTGCTAAGTCTTTAGGAGTTTTCCCTTTTTAGATTCTGTATGGGCGACCCCTACCTATTGTATAGGAAATAAAGGGAGATATGGAACAGATTAGATCTGAAATTACTAGACAAAAACTATTGGTTTTAAGTTCTGTTTTGCAGAGTCTTCATACGTGGGTACAAGACCAGCCTGCTCATCCATCTAACAGAACCCCTGCATCCTCTCGAGCCTGGAGTCTTGGTGTGGATCAGAGTGGAGAAAGATACCGTTGACACCGCATTGGAAGGGACCTTATGTTGTCATCTTGTTAACCCCAACAGCAGTTAAAGTTGCAAAACTCGAACCCTGGATTCATCACAGTTTAATAAAGTCAGCAGCCATTGATAGCAATGAAGAAAGGAAGGCAGCTACAAAGATATTAGCTATGTAGCAATATTACCCTATACCACACGATGATGCTATTACACCTGTATAATGTGTTAATTGACTAATGAGTGATTTAATTCTCACCCTTTCTCACTTGCGGGTGAGAATAATCAAAGGGGGGAATGAGGTAGGCTATGGCCTAGCATGGCCTGCTACTATGAAAGGCCTGTAAGTTAGGCCTGGATCCTAACTCCTATTATAACTAGAAAAGAACCAAAAAATCTGTGGAAAATAAGAAAGCTGTTTTAAACTGCTTAATAAGGAGTTTTCATGAATGCATAAGTCTTCCATTATTCTCTTGTATGTAAAAGAACAGAAAAGTAATAGTATATGCATTCCAGAAGCTGAAGTTAACCTTGCAGTAGAAAAGTAACGAGGTTTAGAACTGTACCATTGTTCAAGCAATCCTAAAGGAGGGGGCCGGTTGCTAGGCTCCGGAGGGATTTCTAATTGGACAGATGCAGGGAATGTAAGACCAATGAGAAGTTTGCATGTATCAAGTTAGAACCAATAGAAAGCTTTCATGTATCAAACTGGAAAAGAGGTATAAAATTGCTTATGTCTCTGTACAAATTTTCGCTCAGTTACTTTGAAGCTTTGACTGACTGGGCCTGTGCACATTAAACTGGCTTGGACCCTGTCAATTGACTCCTGGATTTATTCATTGACTGCACTTTGCTACAACACTTTTACCTGCAAGGTCTACACCAACAATGCAAAGCAATGGCTGCTCATTCTTTAGCTTTGATTATTGCCTCCCTGGCAACATTAAGCACAGGGATTGCAGCTGCCTTTCCTACACATAATTTTATTATCAGAATACAGGCACGGCACTGCTTTCACTTTGCCCCTTAATCACGTCTTCTTTCAACACATAAAAGCATGCAGGTTGCCAAACAATGCACATGGATTGAGAGGGCAGATGATAAAGAAAGCTTTGACATTCACGGGTAAAATGCTAGTTCACCTGCAGAAAGGGATTTGATTATTGCCTTCAGGCATCCCAAGGTTGCTTGTACATTGCACCCAGGCTGTGATTTTCTAGCTGGAAATACATTTCCATATTGGGTAATTGGACACAAATCATCTGTCGCTGTTCAGGCCTATGTCTTGGGCACCAAATACATTATGGAAATGTTTAGCGCACTGGACACAGGCCTAGACAGAGAATAAGGATTTATGTCCCATTACTCAACATGAAATTATCTGCCAGCTATACATTATATAGCCTGTGGACTGAGTATTATCTTACATCTAAATAATTTACATCTCCTTTGATCTCCCTCAAAGTTCTAAAGAATGTGATCTAGTCCCTGTTTAGAATCTTTCACAATGTGAGGGTTTAGCAGCAACACAGCATTTTTAATCCCTTTTAAATGCTGCAAAATTAGAGTAGTGAGTCTATACCTACTAATCACATGTCCATAGCACATTTGCACAAGAAACCTCAGCAGTCCCAAAAACGCACCTCATAAAACATTTTTGAGCCAACTCATAACTTTCAATATCCACAATGTTTTCTTTGAAATGAATTTGAAATTTCCTATTGCTTTGTTCCCAAAGCAGCTCATTTTCCTTCTTTCTGACATCTTTCTCTTTTCCTTTTCCTTTCCTGCCATCTGTAGGTAACCACCTATACAACATCATAATGGATCGGCTCATCACAGAGTTGATGACATTATACCTTGCTTTCCTATACTATTGTTTTTTTGCACATAGTGATGGCATTAGTGTGTGACAGTTTAGTATAGAAACATAGAAACATGATGACAGAAAAAGACCACAAGGCCCATCTAGTCTGTCCTTCCATAACAACTACAACAGTCCACTCTTTACCTTTAGAGATCCTCTGTGTTGGTCCCATGCTTTTTTGAATTCAGTTACTGTCCTCATCTCTACCACCTCCACTGGGAGACTATTCCACGGATCCACTACTCTTTCCGTAAAGAAATATTTCCGCATATCACTCCTGAATCTATCTCCCTTCACCCTCATCCCATGTCCCCTCGTCGCAGAACTTGCTTTCAATTGAAAGAGGCTCTCTCCCTGAACATTTATGCCACGGAGGTATTTAAACATCTCAAGTATGTTTATTGTGCTTATATACTGCCTTCCTTAAAGCAAAGTCCAACACAAAAAATACCACTACAATAACATCAATAATTTAAAAATACATCTACTAAATAATTCAGCTTAGTTTATTTCACAGAGATGCCAAGTCTCACTCGTTGGGAGTGTGTCACACTCATTTGAAGGCTCTCTCATTTATTTATTTATCCAGATTTGTATACCACTTTTTCCTTCAATCAAAGTGGTGGGTTACACAAAATGGGTTTACATTGAATAAGGGATGACATAACTTACAAAGGAATAAAGTGGTAGAGCTTATCATTACATTGATGCATGGCTGTGCTTATCTATACATTCATGCATGGTTAATGGAGTTCTTTGGCTGCTTAGTCATAGTATTCCATAAATAAGAAGGTCTTAAGGGATTTGCGGAAATCCTTTAGGTCTTTTATGGCCTGCAGTTCATCCGGGAGGGAGTTCCAAAGGGCCGGCGAAGGGCCGGCACTGATAGTGATATGGCTCTACTAGAGGTAGCTTGTTTTGTTTTATAATATCCAGCTGGTGTTCATAGTTTATTGTTGTCTGGGTCGGTTGTTTCTTGGCCCTGTGTCAATTTCATGCCATTCATTCATCCTTAAACAAACCTGCACTAACTACTGTTCTATTACACATAGTGATGTCCAGACTGGACTACTGTAACATCTCATATCTCAGTCTTCCCCAGTACCAGCTCAATTGCCTCCAGACCATTGAAAACATGGCTATATGTACCCTGACACGAGCCCGGAAATTTAACAATGCCACCCCCCCCCCTACATTTACAGCATCACTGGCTTCCCATCAGTTTGCGTATCCTGTTCAAGACATTGACCCTCGTCCACAAAGCTATACACAACGTGGTTCCTGTTTACCTGTCCTCACTAGTCACTCTGCATGCTCCAGCCAGAGCACGCTGCTCTTTGCACGGTTTTTGGTTGCATTTTCCCTCCCCAGCCATAGTCAACTGCGAAAGTACCTGGAAGTCCGCTTTCCTTTGCCGTGGCCCCTCCTCTTTGGAATAGTTTGCTCACCCCTATTCGTATTGAGCATAATTACAAAGCTTTGAAGAGTTGGTCCTTGGCCTTATTTCATTGACCTCTTAAGGTGCTCTCTCCTTGCCTGTGGGACTAGCAGAAACAAAGCTGTGCACACTTCTATCCCTCTCTCTAAATTCTATAGGCTTATCCCACCCCATTACCTGTACTGTGCTGTTTTACTTGCCCTTTCTCTTTAATTGTCCTGTCAAATGAAAATGGAGTTCCTTTCCTCAATTTCTTTTTAGTGGTGTTTGCACAGAGCATAGCTTGTTTACAGTTTTGGCGATATATCAAATAAAGATAACCATAACCATTTTACTACTACTACTATTTAATCATTTGTATATTGCTACAAGGTGTACACAGTGCTGTACAGAGACATCTAAGAGGCAGTCCCTGCTCATCAGAGCTTACAATCTAGTCAAGACAGACGACACAACAGCTGGGGATTAGAATACATCTAGGGGATGAGCAGAGAGCAATTTCAGTCCAGAGAATTTATCCACATTTCCTCCACTATGTCCGTATCCTTTCAGAGGTTCCAAAGAAAAGCAAATATCATTTTTTGCTGCGTTTTCACTGCAAAGCAGTACTACATTTAAATCTTTCTAGCTTTATCCCTGGATGTATCATCTGAAAAAAATCTCACTCTTTGGACTTCAATCTTACTCTCTGGGATGATATATCCTTGGCATCTCTGATTTCAGTATATTTGAAATATGCTATAACACCAATACAGCAAGGCAATTTATGGTCAAACTTGTTGGGGTAGAAAAATAGACATACAAAGAACAAGACAAATATGGCAGACAGCGAGTCTGGTTTATCCAACTACATGGATAGTAACAAGATTCAATTGCTAGCGGTCTAGCTATGTGGTTTAACTTAGAACAGCAATTTTTTTCTCCTGATTTAAACCGCTTAGTTAAATGTGGACCCTCACATCCCATTTCTAAACTTAGCGGTAGATGCATGCCGTCTTCTCTAACACCTTCACAATTATTAAGAAGGGACCCAGGATATCAATGCTTGACCTAGTACAAGCATTGCAGAACCTGTGTCTTTTGGGGAAACTGCTAGGTACGTATGACCTAGATTGGCCACTGTTGGAAACAGGATACTGGGTTTGATGGACCTTGGTCTGACCCAGTATGGCATATCTTATGTTCTTATGGGATGACTGCTTGGGTGCTGCCTTCTCTCTATATAACCCCTAGTGCACAGCTGGTTTATGGCTTGTGGTTTTCCTTTTGGCTGTAAAGTTGTGTATTGGAGTTCTGTGTGCCAGGTCTAATCTTTGGCCTGCTTTTATTTTATTTATGTCCAGTGTGAAATCATCTCTTGATTCTTTTTGACTTGTATACATGTGATGAGTGAGAGCCTGACAGAGGTTTTACCCACCCCTCTGTCTGAATGTGGAGAAAGGTTGATGGAGCAAGCTTGCTTCCCAAGCTTAAAGAACAGTTTGCAGTGCTGGAATCGACTTCACCTA
The DNA here is from genome assembly GCA_033557465.1 of Ichthyophis bannanicus. NCBI lineage: Eukaryota > Metazoa > Chordata > Amphibia > Gymnophiona > Ichthyophiidae > Ichthyophis > Ichthyophis bannanicus. The sequence continues at coordinate 289,053,881 of CM066042.1, forward strand.
CCAGAGAAGGTATGGCGGGAATGTTGGCTTCCAAGTGTTGAAAGAAGGAAAGAAATAGGATCCTGGAAAGAAGGGAGAAAAGACATGTTTGCTGAATGATCTGGAGCCTTTGCAAATTCTAGAAAAGCCAAACATTAATATTGGGATTACAAACACAAATACCTCAAAAGGAGATAAAGAGTATGTAGTGGTGGTATTGAATATTACAGACACTTATTGTTTGATTAGGATATAGTAAATCAGAGCACCCAATTCAGTGGCAAGAGTCTTTTAATTTTATGCGCCAAGGGCCTTCAAGAGGTTTCTTTTCCCCCATGGAGAATCTGCTCCCTGTCAATAAGAGTGTGTGCTGGCTGAGGGAAGGAGTGGGAAAGAGTTCAGGAGAAATTTGTTCTGTGATCTGGATCCCCGGCATGGTCTGCCTACCTTCCAAAGAACCAGAAATGTACCCGACATGCAGCCTATTGGTACTGATGCTGCTTTTGAGGAAAAATGGACTTCTGCAGACTTCTGAAGTATGTGCTGAAGTTTGAGAAATATATGCAAAAACTCATACAGTCAACAAAGATGGCTGCTGTGCTCATCCAGGGAAAAAGATGGAGGGCAAAGTGCATGAAGGTGCCATGAAGAAGGGAGTACTGCACATAAGCCTGACATCATGAATGACTTCACAGACCAGGAACCAGTTTGGAGATTCCTATTGCTAGTCTGCACGCAAAACACAGACACATCCCCACCAAATACAGAATATGGGACCATAAACTGGAAGTAGAAATCTACAGAAACTAAACTCAAAACCCTAATAACAGTAACAGAAACTCATTCTTTCATCCTGCGCAAAATAGAAAGACCTTTTACAACGCTGACATATTCCAACACAACTGGAAAAATAGAATGCCCAGTCCCTTTTATGTTTTCTACTCTTCACTACCTCAACTCTCCTGCAGTCCAGCATTGCCCCCCAGGCATGCAACGTCTCTCCCTTTTTCTCTCCCACATGGCCAGCATATCCTCCTCTCTTTTCCTCTCCCTCCATAAAGTCCAGCATTTCCTCCTATATCTTGTATTCTCCCCCCCCCACCCAGAAGTCCAGATATCATTTGTTCATCTCTCTCACTATTGTGGCTTGGAAGTGTAGGTGCTAGTACAAAAAATTCCAACGGCTGGCTGCGAGCAAAAATAGCATCGTGCAGACACCCAGCACATGTTGCAACTTGTTCATGTGCAAGCAAGGTGCAGGGCATGTTAGGACGGCAGTGGAAAAAGGTGCTGGTACGGCGGACCAACGCATACCGCCTCAAAAAAAAAAAAGCCTTGAATCTACCTATCAGAATGGATGAAGGAATTTTGGATGAATCTTATCTTCTTGAACAAATGCCTTGTAACCTATATTCTGTTACTGTGGGATAACTGAAGAGATAAGAGTGGAGTGTATTAATGATCTCATAAATTATACCTGTGCAAGTTAGTGCCGGTACCAGGTGCTGAGCCTACTGTGACCTGATCAACCATAACAGAAATGGGTTAGACTACTCTTCCTAGATACGTTTATTTTTTAAATGTTTTCAAAAAAATGCATACTTGAATAAGAGAGATCGAGAATAAGTAAAGGGGAGCAGGGAAAGAGCATCAAGAAAATGTCATTCTTTATAATCATCCACAACATTAATTGGGGGAAACCAAAAAGAAAAATGGTTGCATGCCGATGGTATGCACTCAACCAGACTAATAAGAAAATAACATAAGAAGAAAAAAATCTGAACAAAACCCTCAGAATTAATAACAGCATTTTAATTGACCCTCAAGCCCAGATAATACAGCAGATGGAACCACTGGTGGTAGCATAACCTTCTGATCTTCTCTAGCAATCAAAAATTCCTTGAGTTCCTTGCGGTCAAGAACTCCTTATACTGCTGTTGAGTAGCTCTAGACAAATCAGGAGAAACTCTTGCATTTTGTACCCTAGGCAAACCTCATCCCTTGCGCCCCTCCTTCCCCCTCACAATAATATAAATCTTGCCTAACCAGATGGAGCAGGTGGTCCGGGGCTCTCCTGTCTCCTCTGCTCTGCGTCACGGATGGCTGAGCCTCTTCTTGGGACCTTGACCCCTTCCTGTCTGGTGAGGTACAGTAATGACACCAGCCTTCCATGAGGTTACAATAGACACCCACGATAGGTTGCCCCAGAAGTAAGAGCAAGGGGCTGGTGCTAAAAGGAAAAGTGGTTGCTTAAACATAAAGCACCCACGATGACACTGGAAAGACATTGTACCTGAATCCAGAGTTGCCCAGTTACCCAGTTCCAAGAGTGAGTTTTTCTACCAGTTCTGGTTTTAAATTTGCATTGCAATGCAGTAAGATATTTATACGCCCTCATTTTACCCACTGGAATCAGTGCTGCAAGTCCCATAATGCATCAGGATGAGATTTGTCAGAAATCCATGACTGGCTTGAAATCTCACTCCTGCAACTGGATAACTTGGCAACTATGCAAATGGAAAATGATAACCAACTTTATTTGAATGTAAAAATAAATTTGAAGGATAAGGAATGAGGGTTTTTTTTTATTAAAGAAAAAAAAGTTAGCTTAATATGCACCCACAATGAAAAATGTAATGTGGCACTTTTAGTTAACACAAATATGATAACATCAGTATAAAGAGTTGCAAATACTTTTGTGTCTGCCTGCAGTAAAACACCAACATTCACAACTACAATTCCAATGTTTTTTGAAACCAGTGCCCCACTCTATAGAAATAAATGCATGCATTAGTCTGTTTCTGTAAATCTTGCCTAGCTGTGAAACAGCACTTGGCTTTAGATTCTTTTATCCCCTAGGTTGCAGTGTCCCACCCTCACTAGTTTTCTCTGCTGTTTTTAAGCTAATTGAGCTCAATTAGATCAGGGTTCTAGCTATGTAATCTCATCTTTGGGTGTCTTCTTTGAGATTCATGTTGAGAAGCAGATGTTTTGCCAGCAGCTGAGATCCCGGCCTCTCCCAATTCTGTGGTGCTCCCACTTTGCAGGCAGTCCAGCCCCCGGGTCCCAAGCTTCACCTAACTATACAATTAACCAAAAACTTCTCTAGGCCTAGGCAAAAGTGTGCCTCTAGACTGTGATCTAACTAAACAAAAAAAATAAAATCAAATCAAAGTAAGTATTCTGACAAGAACTACAATGTTCTTGGTCCCTACAAGGCAGAAGGATTTTCAGATTTCTTGGCTTCTACTCTTTTCAAGTGCAAGAGCTTCTCATGATCACAAACTGTTCCAGTGCGTCAATAATGACAGACATTCAGGTTTAGTTCAGACCTTGTCAAAATATGAAGGCTCTAGGGGCAGGTTAGTCTTTAGCCTAGCTTTGGGTGCAGTTTTAGTGCAGAACAAGGGTTGCTCTCTGGTTTTCTCATCCTCAATATATCAGGGTGCTACTTGCTGAGAAAAGGTCTTCACTACTGTAAGAACTGGGCCTGTTTGATCCACTGATCTGCTAGCAAGATTCTTAGACTCCTGCTTTCCCAGATCACTCTGATGCAGTCCCTCACAACTGTCTCTGTTGCCAAATAAACCCTAAGCACTAAGGGCTTACCTTCTGGCTGCAAATACTGTGATGTCTTCTTGGTCTCTTTTTCCAGGTGCTTTCTTTCCCTGCTATAATCCAGGCTGTTTCTCTCGCAAAAGCAGCTGGGATGTTTCTTCTTTTTGTGAGGTTAAGTTCTCACAATTTCTTCATTCCTTTTAGCTTTTTAGCCACATCTTTCTTTGACGGCACAAGGGGGAAGCTCTAGCGTTTCTTTCTCTGGCAAAACCCATCCCATTTACACAGGCTTTTTGCATTGAGCACAAGGATTTCCTTCAACCTTTGTTCTGCAGATGAGCCCTCATCATGAACCTCCAAAAGCCTCCAATGTTTCCAAATGGGAATCTTTTAGCCCCACTTACCTGTCAGTCATTTCTTTGTACTTCGTTATATGGATGTGACATCATTCTTCCTCCTCTCTCAGGAGGCGGGAAAGGTTTCCTGCTCTGCTGATATCAGCTTTTGTAGACTGAGGAGCACAAGGCTCTTCCAGTTATCCTGCTTAGCTATCTGGAGTCCAACATCTGCTCCTCACATATACTTTTAAAACCTTTTTTCCCTTTTATTGATTTAGAATAAGACATATGCGCCTTCAAAGGAGTATGGCTATTGAATCGACAAACTTTATAGTCAATGGACTTTCTCATTTATAACCGGACTTTCCAGGGATCGTTCCATTCAAAGCAGCGGATATCCAAACATAAAACCAATCAGACAGATTGTACAGTGCAATAAGATGTAATGAAGGAGGAGGGACAGGGAAGATATGATTCAGACCTTTAAATACTTAAAGAGTATTAATGAACAAACAAACCTCTTCCAAAGACGGGGAAGCTGTAAAACTAGAGGGCATAACATGAAGGTGCAAGGGGGTAAACTGAAAGGCAATGTCAGGAAATACTTTTTCACTGAAAGAGTGGTGAATGCTTGGAATGCCCTCCCGATGGAAGTGGTGGGGGCAAATAGAGTGACAAAATTTAAGATGGCATGAGACAGATACAGTGAATCCCTTTATAGCAACAGGATAAAATCAAAATAAACATAACTATCTCTTATATCTCAACAAATAGGGGTGACCTACACGCAGCGGCAGTTGCACCTACTCTTGCCGCCTTGCTGGGCAGACAGGATGGACCATGCTGGTCTTTATCTGCCATCATATACTATGTTACTATGTTCTGGATATTAACCTGGTTTAGTAGATCACATGGTAATAAGGTCTACACAGCTTTAAAAGGTGAAAAAAAGTGTTAGTCACAGCCAAAGGAGTATTAGACTACATGGGTAAAGGCATAACCAGTAGAAAACAAGCTGAAAAGTTCATACTCTAAACACTGCATGAAGACATGTTTCATTTATCTTTTGGTGGAGGGATATTGTAGTTATAGATGGCTTAGGTATAGTACTAGGTAGTGTAGAACAGGCAGAGGGCCAACAAGTAGTGTTTGTCAGATTGGCAGAATATGCAATTGATGTGGTGAGTATGGTGCTTTGCTGGGATAAAGTCAAGGGTGGCCATGGAAATATAGAGGTGCATGCTCAGATTCTACCTACCTACTGTAGACAAGTGTATTCATAGGATGTGGGTGCATGACTAGAGTGGATGTGGTGTGCAAAAGCATAGTGAGGTGTATATAATTGAAGAGGTGTCTGTGCGTTTGTGTGTGTGAATGGGTAAGATATAAATTAGTGTGTCAGATGTGTATATCTGAATTGGCGAGTAGATGGGATGTGTGAGTTTGTGTCTTTGACTTAGCGAGTAAATGGGTGGGAAAGGGTTGGAGTGAGTGTGAATCCATGGACAAGTCATTTGCCATTGCACTACAAGACCTCAGAAAACCACAAAGAACCTATCATAAAGTCTCCCTTCCCATTCCAACACCACCACATGGGAGACAGGAGAGGGAGATTAATTCACTTAGTCTTGGTGTTCCATAATGTGTTGTGCTATGGTAAAGATTCCTGTGACCACAGCTACCCATAGCTGTTCAGTCCCCCTGTCCCTCCCCGTACCAGGCTTCTGTGAGTCAAGCAACTGGCAGGATTGCAGGATGAAAGGTAATCTGCTGCTCCCTCTGCTGGGACTTCTCTCCTTGTTTGTTTCAAGGCACTATGGAGGAGGTACCATAGGAGATGTGGTAGGAAGAAAGGGTTATGAGGTGAGGGAAGTAGTCACTGTGAACACTCTCACCTCTGTTCCACCCTAGCTTAGGTAGAAGAAGTGGTTTTCTTGCTCTCTTCTGGTAATGCTATCCTCCTCCTCCTGCACTGGTATTGCCTGTACTGCTCTGGGTCTGGTATCTTTTTTTCAGACAGTGCAGGTTACGAATCCCCCTGCTAATTCAATCCATCACAGGATATCCAATTCCTCTTTTTCAGCTGGTTAGAATTGGGAACCTTGCTGACACTTCACATTCTCTCATGGCCAAACAACTGCATAAAATAAATGTATACAGAAGACTGACAGACTGATATAGCCTCTGCAAGATGCTCTCGGTTTTTTGTACAGGCTATTTGGTGAGACCTTTCTCAAAGTACTGTCTACTTCTAGAAGTCATACCTTTGAAAGGATGTAGAAAGGGTAAAGCTAGCCTAGAGAGGAAGGATATCAAAATGATGCAGGGCCTGACTTTGTAATGAAATCCATATGAGATGAGACTTAAGCAACTAAACATGTATTGCCTAGAAGACAGGAACGATGGGATGGGTTATGAGAGAGAGATTTAAATGTATACATAACGTAGAAGAAACAAACTTTTTTCCAGTGGAAAGGAATTTATAGAAGAAGAAGTCATGCTAGGAGGCTCCAAGATTCAGAATTAACATCAGGAAATATTTCTTCACGGAAAGGGTGGTGAATGCATGGAATGGCCTCTCCGGGGAAATGAGGAAGAGAAAAACAGCAACAGAATTCAAGAAATCCTGGAACAGAAACAAAGGATCCTTGGATGTAAAATTAGAGAATAAGTGAACTCTGGTACTGCAACAGGAAAGGATAATAGGCACACTGGATGGGTCTGATGGTCTTCATAGTCTATGTTGATTCAATTTTTTGAGAATAAAAGCCAGTGTTCTGCTTGACGTCAAAAGCAGAAAGTAGAAATGAGACAGCACAGCTCCTATAGTACTGTTCCCCTGGGATATTTTTCACTGAAATGCATGGATTGACTCCACTTTGGGAACCTATTGCCTTTGCTTTTTTTTTTTTTCAGGAAGAACCATATTAGGAATGAAAGCAACATCTTCCAGTGAAGACAAGCGTGGAACATGCTGGAAGGGATTTATGAGGCACTGGAAAAGACTGTGGTAATTTGGAATAAATGCAAGGGGTTGTGAATGAAAATGGCCTTTTAAGCTTAAACAGCAAGCTGAGATGGGGCCAAGAATGAAAGCCAAACAGGGCCTCCAGCAAGCACCATTTCCACTACTGGGCCAAGGAAAGATCCCAGGAACTCTGATCTCTACTGCTGATCTCCCAGGACTTCTCTATCAAAAACACTCCAGCACACACAATTATCACAAGGATGAATGTATATATTTATGTGTTGGAGACAGTTTTAGTCCAGCCCTGCTACATAAAATAAGAATGTGGATTAAAACATCATGTTTACTGTGTGAACAGACAGCGGTGAACGCATAACTTTCAGTCCTATGGCTGCTTCTTCAGTTTGTGATCCTTCTGTAAACCCTCCTGTGAATCACATCACAATAACATGAAGGAGTTGGTTCATTAAGAACATAAGATATGCCATACTGGGTCAGACCAAGGTCCATCAAGCCCAGTATTCTGTTTCCAACAGTGGCCAATCTAGGTCATATGTACCTAGCAGTTTCCCCAAGAGACACAAGTTCCACAATGCTTGTACTGGGTCAAGCATTGATATCTTCGGTCACTTCTTAATAATGGTTTATGGACCTTTCCTCCAGGAACGTGTCCAAACCTTTTTTTAAACCCAGCTACACTAACAGCCTTTACTACATCCTCCGGTAACAAATTCCAGAGTTTGATTACACGTTGAGTGAAAAAATATTTTCTTTTTATTAGTCTTAAATAGTTTACCCTGTAGCTTCATTGCATGTCCCCTAGTCTTTCTATATTCTGATAAGGTAAACAATCGATCTACGTTTACCCGTTCCACTCCGTTCATTAATTTATAGACTTCTATCATATCTCCCCTCAGCCGTCTCTTTTCCAGGTTAAAGAGCCCTAACCTTTTTAGCCTTTCTTCATAGGAGTATCCTTCCATCCCCTTTACCATTTTGGTGGCTCTTCTCTGTACCTTTTCTAAAATCGCTATATCCTTTTTAAGATACGGCGACCAGAATTGCACACAATATTCAAGGTGCGGTCTCACCATGGAACGATATAGAGGCATTATAATATCTTTTGTTTTATTTTCCATTCCTTTCCTTATCATACCTAGCATTCTATTTGCTCTCTTGGCCGCCGCTGCACACTGGGCCGAGGGTTTTAACATGGTATCCACAATGACGCCTAAATCTTTTTCCTGGGTGGTGGTTCCTAATGTGGAACCTTGCATCGTGTAACCATAGTTTGGGTTGTTCTTCCCTAGGTGCATAACCTTGCATTTGTCCACATTAAATTTCATCTGCCATTTTGATGCCCAGTCTTCCAATTTATCAAGATCCTCTTGCAATTTTTCACAATCCTCTTGGGTTTTAACAACTTTAAATAGTTTTGTGTCATCTGCAAATTTGATAACCTCACTCGTTATTCCACTTTCCAGGTCATTTATGAATATGTCAAAAAGCAGCGGACCCAGCACAGATCCCTGGGGCACACCACTATTCACCTTTCTCCATTGGGAAAATTGGCCATTTAGTCCTACCCTCTGCTTTCTATCTTTTAACCAGTTCCTGATCCACAATAGTACACTGCCTCCTATCCCATGACTCTTTAGTTTTGCCAAAAGTCTCTGATGAAGGACCTTGTCAAAGGCTTTCTGAAAGTCCAGATACACAATATCAACCGACTCACCTTTGTCCACCTGTTTATTCACTCCTTCAAAAAAACATAACAGATTAGTAAGACAAGATCTTCCTTGTCTAAAGCCATGTTGGCTGTCTCTCATTAGATTGTGACTATCTACATGCTGAGTAATTTTATTCCTTATGATGGTTTCTACCATTTTTCCTGGTACTGACGTCAGGCTCACCGGTCTGTAGTTTCCCGGATCACCCCTGGAACCCTTTTTAAAAATTGGTGTTACATTGGCGATCCTCCAATCTTCAGGTATTAGAGATGATTTTAAAGATAGTTCACAGATTACTGATAGCAGTTCTGCAATCTCATATTTCAGTTCTTTCAACACCCTTGGATGTATACCATCCGGCCTAGGTGATTTGCTACTCTTCAGTTTATCTAATAGTTGTAAGACATCTTCGCGATGTATCGATATTTCCTTCAATTCTTCTGCACCTTTAAATACCACTTCAGTCATGGGTAACATCCCTACATCTTCCTCAGTAAAGACCGAAGCAAAGAATTCATTCAGTCTCTCCGCTATCGCCTTGTCGCCTCTTAGTGCTCCTTTAACCCCTTTATCATCTAATGGACCAACTGACTCTCTCACAGGTTTTTTGCTACGAATGTACTTGAAAAGGTCTTTATTTCGCGTTTTTGCTTCCGCAGCAAGCTTCTTCTCAAATTCTCTCTTTGCCTGCCTTATCAATGCCTTGCATTTGACTTGCCAGTGTTTGTGCTGTTTCCAGGTTTCGTCGTTTGGCTCTTTTTTCCATTTCCTGAAAGATGCTTTTTTGGCAACAACAGCCTCTCTGACCTCACCTTTAAACCATGCTGGCAGTTTTTTGGACTTCCTTCCACTTCTTTTAAAGCATGGGATACAGCTGGTCTGGGCTTCCAAGATAGTATTTTTCAACAACACCCAAGCTTGATGTACATCTTTAACCTTTGCAACTGCTCCTTTTAGTTTTTTCTTAACTGTTTTCCTCATTTTATCATAGTCTCCCTTTCGAAAGTTAAAAGGTAGTACTGTGGATTTCCTTACTATCCCTCCTCCACTAATTAAATCAAAGGCGATCATGCTATGATCACTATTGCCAAGTGGCGCCAGCACCCTTATCTCTTGCACTAGATCTGGTGTTCCACTAAGGACTAGGTCTAATATGGCTTCCCCTCTGGTTGGTTCATGAACCAGCTGCTCCAAGAAGCAGTCATGTATTTCATCTAGGAACTTTATCTCCCTAGCATGTCCTGACGTGACACTGACCCAGTCGATACCGGGGTAATTGAAATCACCCATTATTATTACTGTGCTGTAACTTTTGTTAGCTTCCTTGATTTCTTTGAGCATTTCATCATCCATTTGGTCATTCTGGCCAGGTGCTCGATAGTACACCCCCACTGCCATTGACTTCCCCCTTTTATATGGAATTTCAATCCATATAGATTCTACAGCAGATTTTGTTTCCTGCAAAACTTTAATCCTTTCTGAGTCAATGCCCTCTCTAACATAGAGCGCAACCCCTCCACCAATTTGATCAGCTCTATCATTACGATATAGTTTGTACCCAGGTATCACAGTGTCCCACTGGTTGTCCTCCTTCCACCATGTCTCTGATATTCCAATCATATCTAACCTTTCATTTAGTGCTATATATTCTAACTCTCCCATCTTATTCTTTAGACTTCTAGCATTTGCATACAAGCATTTTAGAGAATGTATTCTATTCATGTTAATTTGGCTATTGTTAGACATGGGTAAATTGGGATCTTTAAGCTCTGTCTGCTCCATACTTGAGGGCATTTGGGCTACTTTACTCTTTTGTGGAACCTCTCTGCTTTTGGTAATATCCTTCAAGGATGCATTCTTCTGAACCATCCGCTCTTGGGCGACTGTTGGCTTTCCCCTAATATCTAGTTTAAAAGCTGCTCTATCTCTTTTTTAAAGGTTAATGCCAGCAGCCTGGTTCCATCCCGGTTAAGGTGAAGCCCATCCCTTCGGAAGAGCCCCTCCTTTCCCCAGAATGTTCCCCAGTTCCTAACAAATCCAAAACCCTCATCTCTGCACCATTGTCTCATCCACGCATTGAGACTCCGGAGCTCTGCCTGCCTTTTGGGTCCTGCGCGTGGAACAGGAAGCATTTCGGAGAATGCTACCCTGGATTTGGGACAGTAAAGCAGTGCAAAATTGCTAAGAGAGTGGGAGGGAGTTGTCATTGGATTTCTCACTCTTGGCCTGATGGATCTCAGGCATGCAATGAAGTTAGTGAGATACTTGTCAACTAGAGAAGCATTGGCCAGAGTGCGATGGAAGCAGTGACTGAGAAAGAAGCAATGTCCAAGGGCAGAAAAACAAAGACTGAGAGCAATGCTTCCTCAGTTTGTGAACACAAAAGCATAAGAAAATCTATACTTGTTAATAAAAAGATAGAAAAGACTCATGGGATCCGCCTCAGCCTAAATGATCCTATTTGTTAAAACTTCAAGAGGGCTATGAAGGTCTCAGTATTTGCATTTATACACAAGCTGAATGAATACAAGGTATCTCTATGACCAGGACTGTCGCAAGGGATGGGCAAGCAGGCTGGCTGCCTAGGTTGTCAAGCCCGGGAAGCCACCACACTACTGTTCTGAACCAGTCCGTGAATCTGTGCACATGAAGTCCCAAAGGGAAGGAGAAAGGTGCCAAAATCAACCCTGGCCCTTGGCCCCATTTGACTGTGCTGCCTATGACCTACTATTGTCAGGACCGGCCCCAAAGTTGGTTCAAGGTGTTGGCGCCTTAACAAACCTTACATTTTACACCCCCGGCTGTCAAAATCAATTGTTTATCTTTGAATGCTCTGCTCTCCCCCGCCAAGAAGCTGCTGCCCTAGGCATCTGCCTAGTTTGCCTAATGGATGGGGTCACCCTTGACTATTGCTAGCATCTCCATCAGTTAGCCAGAAGAGAAGCTTCTAATATAGCACAGAGGCCTACACATACTCAAAGCATGGGCACAGCTGTAAAGAGTTTTGACTTCAAGCAGCAGCAGAAAAAAAGACTCAGGAGGTGTTTTGCTCACTCTGTAGTACCCTTGGATGGGTACGTGAGATACTAGTTCCCTGCAATCCCATCATTAAGCTCCCAAGCAGGGAGGTTGATCCTCACCTGGGCTACTACTACTACTAGTATTTAGCATTTGTATAGTGATACAAGGCATACACAACGCTGTACAAATAAATGTAAGAGATAGTCCCTTCTCAATAGAGCTTACAATCAAATAAAGACAGACAACACAACAGACTGGGGACAAGGGTAAATCTAGGGGAATGGTAAAGGTAGGCATAAGTGAATAGGATAATAGGGGATCAGGATCCAAAAGCAGCCTTGAAGAGGTGAGTTTTTAGCCTGTATTTGAATAGGGCTAGACAAGGAACCTGACATCAGAGCCGGCCCGTCCATTGAGCAAGAATGTTGTTTGCACAGAGCCCCGCGTTTCAGGGGGCCCCGCGCAAACAACATTCTGCATTTAAAGACCTCGGTAAATTTTAAAAAACAAACAAAAAACTGGCTGCTGCCACTACTGCCATGGCAGCGGCAGAATCAAGTGTCCCGTGGGCCCACCACCTGCCCAGCAGAGCCCTCCCTCCCTGCATCAGTCCCTCTCCGTGCCGGCTTTCAGAGCTGCGAAGGGAGAGTTTCCCTCTCGCGGCTTTGTTAAGCCCGCCGGGGCTGATGGGAAACAGGAAATGCCTGTTTCCCGTCAGCGCCGGCGGGCTTAACAGAGCCGCGAGGAGAAACTCTTCCTTTGCGGCTCTGAAAGCCAGCACTGAGGGGACTGATGCAGGGAGAGAGGGCTCTGCGGGGTAGGTGGGGGGCCCGTGGGACACTTGATTTGGCCGCTGCCATGGCAGCAGCGGCAGCAGCCAGGTTTAAAAAAAATATATCTTTTTTTAATTTATCTGGGCTGATGGGGGGTAGGGGGGTTAGGACTGGTTAATGGCTATGGGCTGATGGGGGGGGGGTTAGGACTGGTAATGGGCTATGGGGGAGGGCTAAGACTGAAAATGGGTGATGAGGGTTAGGACTGGAAGTGGGCTTTTGGGGGGGTTAGGACTGGTAATGGGCTGATGGGGGGTAGGACTGGTAATGGGCTATGGGGGACTAAGATTGGAAGTGGGCTGATGGGAGGGTTAGGACTGGTAATGGGTTATGGGGGGGTTAGGACTGGTAATGGGCTATGGGGGGGCTAGGACTGGAAATGGGCTGATGGGGGGGTTAGGCCTGCTAATGGGCTATGGGGGGCTAAGACTGGAAAAGGGCTGATGGGGGGTTAGGACTGGAAGTGGGCTGATGGGGGGCTAATGACTGGTGATGGGCTATGGGGGGCTAGGACTGGTAATGGGCTGGGGGGGGTTGTAGGACTGGAAATGGGCTGAGTGGAAGGTGGGGCTTGAACTGCAAATAGCTGATGATGACGGGGGCTTGGAATGGAAATGGGCTGAGTGGAAGGGGGGTCTTGAACTGCAAATAGCTGATGGGGAGGGAGGCTTGGAATGGAAATGGGCTGTGAAGGGAGGGAGCTAGAACTGGAAATGGGCTGAGTTGGGGGGGAGCTAGGACAGGAAATGGGCTAATGGAGGGGCTAGGATAGGACTGGAAATGGGCTGTTGGAGGGTGCTATGATTAGAAATGGGCTGTGGTGGGGGCTTGGATTGAAATGGACTCATGGAGGGGCTAGAACTGGAAGTAGGCTCATGGGGGCTTGGATTGGAAATGGGCTGAGTGGAGGGGAGCTAGGATTTGACATGGGCTGATGGTGGGGCTAGGAAAGGACTAGAAATGGGCTGATGGGGGGCTGGGATTGGAAATGGGCTGATGGTGGGGCTAGGATAGTACTGGAAATGGGCTGATGGGGGGCTAGGACTGGAAATGGGCTGATGCGGGGACTAGAAGGGAGCGGATGCTGGGTGGAGCTGGAACTAGACGGGAGCTGATGTTGGGGGAGGATTAGAATGGGATGGGGCTGGGAGAGTGAAATGGAGAGGGGAAAAATATTTTGTGTGGGAGGGAAGAAAAATCTACAATTGGCCGGGTATTGGGAGAGTAAGTGGGGATTAAGGATGGAGGGGTAAAATTTGAGTGGTAAAAATAGGAATGAGGAAAGAGCAAAAGGAGGAAGATTAGTATGTTAAAGCAGATGTAGAGAGAGAATGGAAAAAAACCTAGAAGAGTGAAGAAAGGACAAATGGAGAGCAGATGATGGAGAGTTAGCAGAAGACACAAAAAAAAACAGAAGAAAGTGGCTGGAGCAATTGCAACTGAAAAAAAATGCACAAAAGGTAGAAAAATATCTCTTTATTTTGAATTTATTAACTGGAATATGTCAGCTCTGGGAAATGTGCATCATTAACGCCTGCGCTTTGTTTAGTACAAGAGGAAATTAATTTATAGTTTTATTTCTACAGTGTTGTTGTACATTCCAAGTTTGGCTTTTGGGGTTCCCAGTTTAATTATTGTCTTCCTGTTTCTCGTATTCTGTTTATATAATTCCTATTTGACATTGCCACTTGTTCTCTTTCCCCAGTAGGTCATGTATTGTTATTCTCTGAATGTATTGGTTTAATATGTACAGTATTGCCTTTTGATAGGTAGAGTATGGTGCTTTGTGAGTCCTGGTAATGCTGTTACGATACAGCGGGTTTGCTATGGGTTCTAAGTTGACTTGGAAGGGGAGGCTCCCCTCATACAGTTGCTTGGGAACTGGGGATTCCTGGAACATGGTTTGTCTGCTAGAAGGAGGTATTTTTACTTATGATCCCGAAGCGGTGTATTCCGGTCAGAATTTTCAGACATGGACTTCAGCGTTGTGATCGCTGCTACAGCTGGGACCGTTAGTTTCATCAAAATTTCCTGCTACCTCCTGGTAGACATGTTCCGGTTCTAAGCTAAGTGACTTTGGTTAATCCCCCTTTTTGGCTATTCATACTTTCAGTTGGTGTAGGAGGGTAATTATTCCCTCTGATCCCTTTTTTTAGGGTTGAATCCCTAATTTAAATACAGAGAAAAACGGAACAGCACACAACGAGAGGGGTTTTCCCCTCATGGTGTGAGTTCCAACAAAAAAGATCATATAGAGGTGTTTCCCTTTTTGGTTTGGATGTATATATATGGGAAATATAGTGGGGTTTAGTGGTTCTATGGGTTCTAAGTGGGCAGTGTTTGTAAAAGTTCCTAATGTGCCTGGCGGTTGGCACTGGATTATAGTAATGTAGAAATCTTTTAGTCTTTCTTTATCCATACACTCATTAAGAGGCATGTTTACTAAAAGTTAGTGTCTGGTAATATTATGCAAATATTTATGCAAATGAGGCCCCGCACCGAGTCTCCACACATGGCCCCGCACCTCCCTTGGGTCGCCCCTGCCTGACATACAGACTCGGGTAGATTGTTCCAGGCATATGGAGCAGCAAGGTGGAAAGAACAAAGTCTGGAGCTGGTAGTAGCAGAAAAGGGCCCAGATAAAAGGGATCTGCCAGAGAAGCGGAGTTTCTGAGGAGGTGTGTACAGAGAGATAAGACAGGAAAGGTACTGAGGAACTGGTAAATGAATGCACTTATAGGTCTATAGGAGAAGTTTGAACTGGATGCAGAAACAGATAAGGAGCCAGTGAAGTGACTTGAGAAGAAGGGTTTGGTGAGCATAGCGACACTGGCGGAAGATAAGCTGTGCAGCTGAGTTCTTAACAGATTGAAGGGGAGAGAGATGATTCAGAGACGAGACCAGCAAGGAGCAGGGTGCAACAGTCTAGACGGGAGGTGACTAGAGAGTCTATGAGGGTCTTAGTAGTGTGTTCAGAAAGGAGGGGACAAATTTTGATGATGTTATAGAGAAAGAACCAGCAGGTTTTAGCTGTCTGTTTGAATGTGTGCAGAGAAAGAGAGACGAGTCAAAGATGACCTCAAGGTTGTGAGCTGAAATAGAGAGGAGTATAATGCTATCCAGAGAAATGGAGAAAGGAGGAAGGGGGGGGGGGGACATCAGTTTAGGAGGCAAAATAGAGACCCAGCATCACCCTTTTGCAGTGGATGTGCATATGTTCAGCTCAAATTCTGGACAAATACACTCTTGAACTTCAGGTCATTCCTGTACTGCATGAATTTAAGAAACACAGGGGGGATATTCAATGTGATTAATATGATTAGCAGACGTGCTAACTGTGTTAATCGTAGTCATGGGATATTCAGCAGCACTAACATGGATAGTGCCAATGAATATTCCCAGGAGCCACCATTCCATGGGCAGAGTGAAGGCGCCACCTAGCGATAACAGGGCAGCAACGATATTCAGCTGTTTCCAGGTTATCGTTATGTGGTGAAAGTTAGGCACCTTAAGGGTGGCCTAACTTTTGCTGCAGAAGCTAACCGGGCAGTGGCTGAATATCACCACTGCTTGGTTAGCTTCCTGTCCCTCCGGTTAACCTGAATATTCAATGCCGGTGGCTGGATATGGCCCCCGCATTGAATAGTCCAACAAAAAAACTACATAGGTACACTTGCAGCAGCCAAGCAAACCAGTTCAGAGGGAATCGTCCAACAAAGGATTTTATTGAGAACGGAGGAGAGTCATTCCTGTTTAGACCACACAGAAATACTTAACTCTTCATGGCTGTGTTTGGGCAGAGCCTTCTTCAGGGGTTAAGACTAAAACAAACCACATAAAACAAGATTAAAATGTAAATTAAAAACATAGAAACATGATGGCAGAAAAAGACTACATGGCCTATTTAGTCTGCCCTTCCACATCACTACAATAGTCCCCTTTTTATCTTTAGAGATCCTCTGTGTTTGTCCCATGCTTTCTTGAATTCAGATACTGTCTTCATGTCCACCACCTCCACTGGGAGACTATTCCATTCATCTACCACCCTTTCCAAAAAGAAATGTTGTTAAGTGCCGTGAAGTTGGTGTTGACTCATGGTGACCCTCTGGATAGTTGTCCTAAATTGTGTTTGATCTTCAGTCAGGCGGCTCATTGTTGACAGACTGGCATCCATAGCTGCTGTTATTGTATCGATCCATCTCATTGCTGGCCTGAGTCTATCCTCTTTCACTCTCATCCTATGTCCCCTTATAGCAGAACTTGCCTTCAATTGAGAGAGATCCCTCTCATCCTATGTCCCCTCGTAGAAGGGTTTACCTTCAATTGAAAGAGACCTCTCCTGTGCATTTATGCCATGGAGGTATTTAAATGTCTCTATCTTATACAGTAGCTCCTATACCACCTTTCCTCTAAAGTATACATATGAAGATCTTTAGGTCTGTCCTCATATGCTACATAATGAAGATCACTAACCATTTTAGTAGCTACCCTCTGCACTGACTCCAACTTGCTTATATCCTTTTGAAGGTGCAGTCTCCAGAACTGCACACAATACTCCAAATGAGGTCACACCAGAGACTTATACAGAGACATTATCACCTCTTTTTTTCTGCTGGCCATTCCTCTCCCTATACACCAAGCATCCTTCTGGCTTTCACAGTCACCTTTTCTACCTGTTTAGCCACTTTAAGATCATCAGACACAATCACGCACAGGTCCCGCTCTTCTTTTGTGGACAGATGTTCCTCACCCCCTATACTGTACCGTTCCTTTGGATTTTTGCAGCCCAAATGCATGACCCTGCATTTTTTAGCATTAAATTCCAACTGCCAAATTCTAGACCATTCTTCAAGGTTAGCTAGATCCCTCCTCATGTTATCTACTCCTTCCTGGGTGTCTACTCTATTACAGATTTTGGTATCATCCACAAATAAGCAAACCTTACCCGACAGCCCTTCTGCAATATCATTAACAAAGATGTTAAAAAGAATTGGACCAAGGACAGATCCCAGCGGCACACCACTGGTAACCTCCTCCTCCTCCGAGTGAGCTCCATTTGCATGTACCCTTTGTCGCCTCCCATTCAACCAACATCTTAAAAGAATAGGCAGAAAAAGCCCTCCCCCTCCTGCCCCTCTTTCCCCCTCCCCTTCCTGCCCATATCTATTTTAGTTTCAAGAATTGATTCTTTAATCGGTCCTTATTTTATTTTTTTACCATATTTATTATGGTCAGTTTTGATTTCACATTTTCTACTGGCCTTCCTGACTGATGACATGGTTCCTTCATGTACTGACCACACACGAGCACAATATTTCTGGTCTCTCACTTCGTACTCCTGCTGTGCCATTGGAGTTGTTCATTTGGTGTTCAACACTGTTTTTTGTTCATCAGACCACTTGTCTGTATATGCTGCAATATGATTTCTTTTATACCATGCTTTTTGTGTCATTGTCTTATTAGGGCTTGGATTTTATTCTTCTTTTTATTCTTTTCATCCATTTTACAATTCATTTTTACCCAATAATCGATCTCTCCAGATACTCCTGGTTGAGGCGGGGGGGGGGGGGTCTCTCCTCAACTGCTGCCTGCTTCCCCATTTTGTTGTGTTTTCAACATCTCGAGTGGGCTGTGGCGGTGGGGGAATGGCAACCCTCCTTCGAGCCTCTCTTCCAGTTGCCAAGATTCCCTCATCTACACTTCATTACTCTGAGTCCCTTCTCCTCCGCCTTGATGCTTTTCCCCCTCTTCACCTTCTTCTAAGCTCTGCGCCCTACATGCTCCATCCGCATCTTTGGGATTCCTTTCTTCTCATGCTGTCAGAAACCTCTCCCCGTTATTCACAGCTGATCATTTTAGGGGACTTTCATGTTCATTTTGATGCTCCACTGAAACCTCACGATACAGCCCTAGTCAGTTTCCTCCAGAATCTCTCTCTGTCTAACCTCATCCCCTTTCCCACACATGCTGCAGGCTACATACTTGACCTCCTTCTCTCTGCTCCTGGTTCACTCTATCTTCTTTCCTTGCCTTCAGCTCTAGCCCTCCCCTGGTCTGATCATCGCTGTATCTTCTTTCATCTCCACACCTTTGACCAATCCACCTGCTTCCTCCTGCCCCTCATCTACCCCTCCTACTCATTTATCCCAGCATATCTCTTCCCACACTATTGAACTCCCCCCCAAACACCATTCTTTCTGGCGCCTTTTCTTCCCTCCCACATGACGCCCAAATTGATTCTTTGCACTCTAGTCCCCTCTTCAACCTCATCATCGGTCTCCCAAACATTCCAACCCGTGGCATCACTCGGGCCTCCACCTCCAGTGCAAACACCTTCACCAGCCTGAACGGACATGGGGATAGCAGCCTTCTCCCATGACATTATGGAACTTCACAGCAATATGATTGAATACTTCGCTCAATATATCTCATAAGTTCAGTAATTTCTTAAATTGTTACCAATGGTTCTATCCAAAAGGTCTCAGACAACTCACAGCACTACTATTTCGACAAAATAATTGTCATATTTGTGTGCTTGTTGACATCAGTGACCTTTCTCTTAATTCACCATTATTTAATTTTAAAAATATTGTTATCCATCAAAACAACACATCGGAACTTTAACGGGAGTACTTAGCTTCTTTACTAAATAGACTCCTCCACAATCGTTCCTGTGTTGGATCCCAATGCCTCCAATCAGGCGCCCTCGCGTTTCACTGAAAACAGGTTCATCGGGGGATCTTCTCATCATACTTATATTCCATGAAAAGATGCTGCACACACTTCCAAAACCTCAGACGATCACAAAGATCGCAGCGTTTTTCACCAGGACGGGAAACATACAACTGTTTCTTCTTTGTGATCGTCTGAGGTTTTGGAAGTGTGTGCAGCATCTTTTCATGGAATATAAGTATGATGAGTCGACTCATGGCGACCCTCTGGATAGCTATCCTAAATTGTGTTAGGTCTTGAGTCAGGCGGCTCATTGTTGACAGACTGGTACCCGTAGCTGCTGTTATTGTATCAATCAATCTCATTGCTGGCCTTCCTCTTTTGCGCTGACCTTCTATCTTGCCAAGCATGATGTCTTTCTCTAATGATCTATCTCTTCGCATGATGTGTCCAAAGTATGAAAGCTGAAGCCTTGTCATCTGAGCTTCTAAAGAAAGCTTAGGTTTGATCTCCTCTAGTACCGACTGGTTTGTTCTTCGGGCAGTCCATGGTATACACAGTATTCGCCGCCAGCACCATAATTCAAAGGCATCAATTTTCTTCCTGTCTATCTTTTTCACTGTCCAGCTTTCACATCCATATGATGTTATTGAAAATACCATGGCTTGAACAAGTCAGATCTTTGTATGGAGAGAGACATCTCTGCTCTTGAGAATCTTATCTAGGTCTTTCATAGCCATTCTGCCAAGAGCAATGCGTCGTCTGATTTCTTGACTGCTTGTTGCTTCTTTATTGATAGTTGATCCAAGTAGGTTAAAGTTGTTCACGATTTCAATTTCTTCTCCTTCAACGATGAACCTGTTGATTATGCCAGTTGTCATGATCTTTGTCTTCTTTACATTAAGGTGCAGGCCTATTTTGAGACTATGTTCTTACATAAGAACATAATTTATTTTTATTTTACTTATTTTTATTTATCTATTTCTTCTATACCGCCCCTTCCAGAGATCAGGGGCGGTTTACATGGAACAAGTTAAGTTTTGTATACTTCGGTATACATTACATAGAACAGAAATTTCTAACTTTTTACAGATAATAGTGCAATAAACTGTCGGAACTATTTACATTTTGTATGCTTTTGTATACTTCTGTATCATTATATTAAACAGAATTTTCTAACTTTTTACAGGTAATGAGGCGTAGAACTGCCAAAACTATTTACAATGGTTATTTACCAAAGGTTATATACAATGAATTACAGGGTGAAATATTCATTAGTCATGTGGGAGTGGTGGAATTTATTTCCATTTTTATCGTGAGTTTTTGGTGTGTCTGTGGTAGGTCTGTGTATGGTTAGTTAATTGTGATTTTAAGGGCTTTGTGTTTGTGTGTCTGTGGATGCTGTGGGGCTGAACTTGGGGGGTAGGGGATTTCAAAGTGTTCGGAGAATAGGTATGTTTTGAGTTCTTTCCTAAATTGGGAGAGGTCTTTTATGATACGAAGGTCTATTGGGAGATCATTCCAGAGCATGGGGGCAGTGAATGTGAAGGCCCTGGCGCTAGTAGATTTTTTAATCTTCATGAATGTTTTTGGTATCTCAAGTGAGTGGGCTGCGTTTAGTCTGCGAGCTCTTGATTCAGGTGGGGCGTGTAGTAGTGTGGATAGATGTGAGGGGGCGATGTCGTTTTGGAGCTTGAAGTTTGTTAGGAGAATTTTATATCTGATTCGGCTGTTTACAGGAAGCCAATGTAGTTCTAGCAGTATAGGGGTTACATGGTCTACTAGGCGGGCTTTAGTAACTACTTTTGCATAGATGTTCTGGGCTCTTTGTAATAGGTAGGTATTTTTTGTGGTAGGCCAATTAGGAGACTATTACAATAGTCAAAGTGGGGGGTGATGAGTGTATTAACAACTGATCTAAAGTCATGTGTGTCAAGAAGGGGCCTTAGGTGTTGTATGGTTTTGAGTTTGTAGAATATGGTTTTTACTGTCTGCTTTATGTGTGGTAGCATGGTGAGTGTATGATCAATTATTACACCTAGGTATTTTACCTCTTTTTTAACAGGTATAGTTGTATTGTTGATTGAGATTGATGTTGGATAAGTGTCCTCGGTCATGGGTGATCTTGTTACGAACATTGCTTCCGTTTTTTTGAGGTTGATGCTGAGGTAGTTGGTTTCCATCCAAGAGGTGGTCTCAACCATGCATTCGGATAGGGTGTCGTAAGTAGGGTTTTTGGTGGTTATGGGGAGAGCAAGAACATGATATGCCATACTGGGTCAGACCAAGGTCCATCAAGCCCAGTATTCTGTTTCCAACAGTGGCCAATCTAGGTCATACGTACCTAGCAGTTTCCCCAAGGGACACAGGTTCCACAATGCTTGTATTGGTTCAAGCATTGATATCCTGGGTCCCTTCTTAATAATGGTTTATGGACCTTTCCTCCAGGAACTTGTCCAAACCTTTTTTAAACCCAGCTACACTAACAGCCTTTACTACATCCTCCGGTAACAAATTCCAGAGTTTGATTACACATTGAGTGAAAAAATATTTTCTTTTATTAGTCTTAAATAGTTTACCCTGTAGCTTCATTGCATGTCCCCTAGTCTTTCTATATTCTGATAAGGTAAACAATCGATCTACGTTTACCCGTTCCACTCCGTTCATTAATTTATAGACTTCTATCATATCTCCCCTCAGCCGTCTCTTTTCCAGGTTAAAGAGCCCCAACCTTTTTAGCCTTTCTTCATAGGAGTATCCTTCCATCCCCTTTACCATTTTGGTGGCTCTTCTCTGAACCTTTTCTAAAATCGCTATATCCTTTTTAAGATACGGCGACCAGAATTGCACATAATATTCAAGGTGCGGTCTCACCATGGAACGATATAGAGGCATTATAATATCTTTTGTTTTATTTTCCATTCCTTTCCTTATCATACCTAGCATTCTATTTGCTCTCTTGGCCGCTGCTGCACACTGGGCCGAGGGTTTTAACATGGTATCCACAATGATGCCTAAATCTTTTTCCTGGGTGGTAGTTCCTAATGTGGAACCTTGCATCGTGTAACCATAGTTTGGGTTGTTCTTCCCTAGGTGCATAACCTTGCACTTGTCCACATTAAATTTCATCTGCCATTTTGATGCCCAGTCTTCCAATTTATCAAGATCCTCTTGCAATTTTCCACAATCCTCTTGGGTTTTAACAACTTTAAGTAGTTTTGTGTCATCTGCAAATTTGATAACCTCACTCGTTATTCCACTTTCCAGGTCATTTATGAATATGTCAAAAAGCAGCGGACCCAGCACAGATCCCTGGGGTACACCACTATTCACCTTTTCCATTGGGAAAATTGGCCATTTAGCCCTACCCTCTGCTTTCTATCTTTTAACCAGTTCCTGATCCACAATAGTACACTGCCTCCTATCCCATGATTCTTTAGTTTTGCCAAAAGTCTCTGATGAGGGACCTTGTCAAAGGCTTTCTGAAAGTCCAGATACACAATATCAACTGACTCACCTTTGTCCACCTGATTATTCACTCCTTCAAAAAACATAACAGATTAGTAAGACAAGATCTTCCTTGTCTAAAGCCATGTTGGCTGTCTCCCATTAGGTCATGACTATCTACATGCTGAGTAATTTTATTCTTTATGATGGTTTCTACCATTTTTCCCATTACTGACATCAGGCTCACCGGTCTGTAGTTTCCCGGATCACCCCTGGAACCCTTTTTAAAAATTGGTGTTACATTGGCGATCCTCCAATCTTCAGGTATTAGAGATGATTTTAATGATAGTTCACAGATTACTAATAGCAGGTCTGCAATCTCGTATTTCAGTTCTTTCAACACCCTTGGATGTATACCATCCAGCCCAGGTGATTTGCTACTCTTCAGTTTATCTAATAGTTGTAATACATCTTCCCGATGTATCGATATTTCCTTCAATTCTTCCGCACCTTTAAATACTACTTCAGTCATGGGTAACATCCCTACATCTTCCTCAGTAAAGACTGAAGCAAAGTATTCATTCAATCTCTCCGCTATCGCCTTGTCGCCTCTTAGTGCTCCTTTAACCCCTTTATCATCTAATGGACCAACTGACTCTCTCACAGGTTTTTTGCTACGAATGTACTTGAAAAGGTCTTTACTTCGCGTTTTTGCTTCCGCAGCAAGCTTCTTCTCCAATTCTCCCTTTGCCTGCCTTATCAATGCCTTGCATTTCACTTGCCAGTGCTTGTGCTGTTTCCAGGTTTCGTCGTTTGGCTCTTTTTTCCATTTCCTGAAAGATGCTTTTTTGGCAACAACAGCCTCTCTGACCTCACCTTTAAACCATGCTGGCAGTTTTTTGGACTTCCTTCCACTTTTCTTAAAGCGTGGAATACAGCTGGTCTGGGCTTCCAAGATAGTATTTTTCAACAACAGCCAAGCCTGATGTACGTCTTTAGCCTTTGCAACTGCTCCTTTTAGTTTTTTCTTAACTGTTTTCCTCATTTTATCATAGTTTCCCTTTTGAAAGTTAAAAGGTAGTACTGTGGATTTCCTTACTATCCCTCCTCCACTAATTAAATCAAAGCAGTCATTTATTTCATCTAGGAACTTTATCTCCCTAGCATGTCCTGACATGACACTGACCCAGTCGATACCGGGGTAGTTGAAATCACCCATTATTATTACTGCACTGTAACTTTTGTTAGCTTCCTTGATTTCTTTGAGCATTTCATCATCCATTTGGTCATTCTGGCAAGGCGCTCGATAGTACACCCCCACTGCCATTGCCTTCCCCCTTTTACATGGAATTTCAATCCATATAGATTCTACAGCAGATTTTGTTTCCTGCAAAACTTTAATCCTTTCTGACTCAATGCCCTCTCTAACATAGAGAGCAACCCCTCCACCAATTTGATCAGCTCTATCATTACGATATAGTTTGTACCCAGGTATCACAGTGTCCCCCTGGTTGTCCTCCTTCCACCATGTCTCTGATATTCCAATCATATCTAATCTTTCATTTAGTGCTATATATTCTAACTCTCCCATCTTATTTTTTAGACTTCTAGTATTTGCATACAAGCATTTTAGAGAATGTATTTTACTCATATTAATTTGGCTATTGTTAGACATGGGTAATTTGGGATCTTTAAGCTCAGTCTGCTCCATACTTGAGGGCATTTGGGCTACTTTACTCTTTTGTGGAACCTCTCTGCTTTTGGTAGTATCCTTCAAAGATACATTCTTCCGAACCATCCGCTCTTGGGCGACTGTCGGCTTTCCCCTAATATCTAGTTTAAAAGCTGCTCTATCTCCTTTTTAAAGGTTAATGCCAGCAGCCTGGTTCCATCCCGGTTAAGGTGAAGCCCATCCCTTCTGAAGAGCCCCTCCTTTCCCCAGAATGTTCCCCAGTTCCTAACAAATCCAAAACCCTCATGTCTGCACCATTGTCTCATCCACGCATTGAGACTCCGGAGCTCTGCCTGCCTTTTGGGTCCTGCGCGTGGAACGGGAAGCATTTCGGAGAACACTACCCTTGAAGTTCTGGATTTCAACTTCCTATCTAAAAGCCTAAATTTAGCCTCCAGAACCTCCCTACCACATTTTCCTATGTCATTGGTACCGACATGTACCAAGACAGCAGACTCCTCCCCAGCACTATCTAAGACCTTATCTAGGTGGCGCGTGAGGTCTGCTACCTTCGCACCAGGCAGGTATGTTACCAGGCGATCCTCACGTCCACCAGCCACCCAGCTATCTACATGCCTAATGATCGAATCACCAACTATAACGGCTGTCCTAACCCTTCCCTCATGGGCACATGGCCCTGGAGAAACTTCCTCGGTGCGAGAGGGTTTTACATCACCTGGAGGACAGGTCCTAGTTACAGGATCACTTCCTGCCACACCAGGGTGATGTTCTCCTGTCACGTGACCTCTCTCCTCCATGGCAACAGGGATGCTGCCAGACTGGAGGTGGGACTTCAGGACTATATCCCTGTAGGTCTCGTCTATGTACCTCTCTGTCTGTCTTATGCTTTCCAAGTCTGCTACTTTAGCCTCTAGAGAACGGACTCGTTCCCTGAGAGCAAAGAGCTCCTTGCACTTAGTGCACACGTAAGACCTCTCACCAACTGGGAGAAAATCATACATGTGACACTCAATGCAAAAGACTGGAAAGCCTCCATCCCGCTGCTGGACTGCTGTCTGCCTCTTAGTTTTAAATTTGTGTTTAGATCTAAGTTCTTTACTTACTAAGGGTTGCTATGGATATTTATACTAATAAAACTGTACCTAATACGTGTAATATACCTTGTTCACTCTTTGATTGTGAGAAGCAAATGTTTCAGATCATCTTCACTTTCATCCAGTAATGTGGTATCATCAGCATAGCGAAGGTTGTTGATGAGTCTTCCACCAATCTTCACACCTCTTTTGTCTTCATACAATGCTGCTTCTCTGATGATTTGTTCTACATATAAATTAAACAGGTAGGGGGAAAGTATGCAGCCTTGTCTTACACCTTTGCTTATTTTAAACCATTCTGTTTCTTGTTCCGTTCGAACTGCTGCTTCTTGATCAATGTACAGATTGTGCAAGAGTACGATCAGGTGTTCTGGTATACCCATGCTTCTTAATGTGGCCCAGAGTTTCTCATGGTTTACACAGTCAAATGCCTTGCTATAGTCGATAAAGTACAAATAGATATCCTTTTGGTATTCTTTAGTCTTTTCAAGGATCCATCTCACATCGCAATGATGTCTCTCGTTCCTCGCCCTTTCCTGAACCCTGCTTGCACTTCAGGTAGTTCTTGTTCCAGGTATGGTTGTAGTCTCTTTTGAATAATCTTCAGTAGAATCTTGCTGGCATGTGGGATCAGAGCGATTGTGCGATAATTTCCACAGTCAGTTGGATCACCTTTCTTTAGTATTGGTATAAACACAGATCTTTTCCAGTCAGTTGGCCATGATGTTGTCTTCCATATTTCTTGGCAGAGCCTTGTAAGTACGGTAACGGCTGCATCAGATTGCGGTAATACTTCTATGGGAATGCTATCAATGCCTGGTGCTTTGTTCTTTGATAAGGCTTTCAATGCTGCTTTAACTTCTTCTTTCATCACCAATGGTTCCCGATCATAAGGTACAGGTTGAAACGGCTGTTGGTCCACTTGATCTTTATCATATAAAAACTCTGTATATTCCTTCCACCTTTTCTTGATCTTCTCAGCATCATTCAACATAGAACCTTGAGCATCTTGTAACATTCCAAATCGCGGCTGGAAGTTTTTCTTTAACTCTCATAGCTTTAGGAAAGCTGATCTTGTTCTTCCTCTAATAGTTTCTGCTTCTATTTCCTTGCATGTGTCGTTGTAGTACTTTTCCTTGTCCTGTCTTGCTGCACGTTGGAAATCTCTGTTGAGTTCTGTTATTGTCTTTCTTTCTCCTCTGGCTTTAGCTTCTCTGCGTTTCTGGGCAATTTTCAGAGTTTCTTCCTTCATCCATTTTGGCCGTTTTTGCTTTTTCACCTTTTGTAGAGACTTCTCGCTTTCTTCCAACACAACCTTCTTGATGTCATTCCATAATGCTTCTGGAGCTCTGTCATTTGTATCCAAAGAAGCAAATCGATTTTGCAGGCAGTCTTTAAATTCCAGTGGTATATTCTCAAGGTCATATTTTGCTGCATTCATGAGTGGTTTGCTCTTTTTCAACTTTAGTTTGAGTTTGCATACTAGTAGTTGATGATCTGTACCACAGTCAGCTCCAGGTTTTGTCTTTGTTGATGTTATAGAGCTTTTCCATTGTTGACTTCCACAGATGTAGTCAATTTGATTTTTATACAATCCATTGGGTGAAGTCCATGTGTACAGTCGCCGCTTGTGTTGATGGAAGAAGGTGTTTGAGATGAATAGATCGTTGGTCTTTCAGAATTCTATCAGTCTTTCTCCAGCTTCATTTCTGTTGCCAAGTCCATATTTTCCAACTACTTTGCCTTCTTTGTTGCCAACTTTTGCGTTCCAGTCACCCATGACTATCAGGATATCCTGTTTGCATGTTCTGTCAATTTCAGCTTGTACTTGTTCATAGAACTCTTCAATTTCATTCTCTTCTGCAGCTGTTGTTGGGGCATATACTTGAATTATAGTTGTGTTGATAGGCATTCCTCGTAGACGAATAGAGATTAAGTGTTCGCTGACTGCATTGTATTTCATTACAATTCTTGCAAGTTTCTTCTTTATTGTAAATGCAACACCATTTCTTCTTCGTCTTTCATTTCAGGCATAGTAGACCATGTGATCATCTGATGCAAAGTGCCCGATGCCAGTCCATTTCAGTTCGCTGACACCCAACAGATCAAGTTGTACACGTTCCGTTTCATTCTTGACCACCTCCAACTTCCCTTGGTTCATGCTTTGTACGTTCCATGTTCCAATGCGTAAGACATCTTTACAGCTTATGACTCTCATTTCATGCGCAGCTACATCAGCAGTCAGACGTCCCGAGGGCTTTGATCCAACCACATCATAAATGCTGGCTTTACTCTGAGAAGTCTTCAGCTCTTCCCCAGTAGCTAGTTGCGTGCCCTCCGACCTGGGGGGTCTTATCTTCCAGCACTATAGCACAATTTGTTTTGTTGTAACTATCCATTGGATTTTCATGGCAAGATACAGAAGTAGATTGCCAGGCCTTTCTTCCGTGCAGTTTAAGTTTGGTGTTGCCGTTCTCACAGAAATGTCATACTCCGCCGTCAACACTATCCCATTCTGCTGCTGCCCATATGGGTGGTTTGTCTTGGTCTGGCACCTCAGCTGAGACCTGTCCATCTTGGGAGACCCTGCCAGTAGTTAAACTACCGATAGTTTAGCTCTCAGCATCACTGATGCACATAAGCCCTCACAGCACGACAAGCTGCAAACCAAGTGAGGTTTTATGCCACTCGTTTTGATCACATCACCCCCCTCCTGACTTGCTTTCATTGGCTCCCCCTCAAATACTGTCTGCAATATAAGCTCCTCATGATTGTTCATAAGTCCCTGGATATTGGGATTCCCACCTACCTTTCTGATGTTCACGCCGTCCACAAGTACTCCGGACTATTCATGCTGATAGTCTTCACCTTTCCTCCACATCCTCGTTTAGAAACCATTCACTCCTCTGCTTTCTACTTTCTCAGAGCTACCTTTTTGAACTCGTTGCCCTCTGACCTCCACCTCGAGTCCTCCTTCCCCAACTTTAAGTCAAAGCTCAAGACCCACCTTGACCTCCACCCAACTGACCTCTCACTCCCCCCTACTCTCTTCCCCCCTCTCCCTCCTGTATGAATGCTCTCTCCTGTCATTTTTTTGACATTCTTTTTCTGATACTATTATATATAGTATTATATTATATTATATATAGCGGGAGGCCTCCCACTTGCAGTCCTTACCCGTCAGGCCTTGTGGGTGAAGAGGCACACTTCCAATGGCACCTTCCTTTTGTTCTTGTGCAGGCTGAATCCCCGATTGGCTTGGGGCAGCGAGCAGGAGGAGTTAAGGCCTCCCGCTTGCAGTCCTGCTCTGATCAGGTCTTGTGGGTGAAGAGGCACGCTTCCGATGGCACGTGGTTCCGAGGTTTGTTTTCCATTACCATGACAACCAGTATTTGGCACCAGAACTCACTTTTAAACGCTGACTTGGCATACCGTATCCCCTTGAGATTTAATGAACTGCTGTATTTTGAGCGTCACGTTGGTAACTCTGTTTTCATCTCTTTTTCATGCTGCATCAGGACATCAAGTGTTTTGATAGTGTTTTGCCATTATTAGCTTTTCTATTCTCACCCCTTTGATATAAAAAAAGAAATCCCCATTCTATGCTTTGGTTACCGATGCTCATTACCATCTTAAATTAATGGAGTTGATATTATCTTGACGATAAAGCTTTGCTCCCAATATCAATTTTATACATAATTTTCACTTTTTATTTCCTCTACTTCTTGATCAGCTGAATGAGGTTTTAAGAGGGTTTGCTTTTCTGAAACAGTCTATGCTACAATCATGCCATTAAAAGATAGCATCCATCTCTACGATATTTTAGCTACATCACATGTGAGTTCGGAACATGATTTATATTTTTCTCCCCTATTCCTTGCAAAAGATACTATATATCAGAGAAAAACCATGGCCACACCTAGAAAATCTTCAATCATCATTTTATTGTGGACCCAACTTGATATACAGAGACTTGGAAAAGTGGTTACTCATTACCTACATCCGTCTCCTTCAGAGATGGTTCCTCCCAGCACATTGACCCCTGACGAAGGCCTAGCGCCAAAACTTGGCCAAGTTGGGTCTACAATAAAGCGACTATTGAAGATATCCTAGGTGTGGCCGTGTTTTTTCTCCACTCTACAGTTGGACCCCGTCATCTTGTGGAGAATATATTCTCTTTTCTTTGTTTGCCTTAGATACTATATATGCCTGAGATGGCATAACTAGTGTTTTGCATCAATACTGAACCTGATCACTTCTCATAAGATACTGTCTCCACTATAGGTTTAACTATTACTCCAGAGAATGTGTTGTGGGATGAAGTGTGAGATATCTTGAAGGGTTATTTATTACAGCAGTGATCCTCAACCTTTTCAAGCCCAAGGCACACCTACATGATATGTAGTTCACTATTCTATATTCATCAGGATGTGCAGACATCAAGAAGGCCTATATTGTCAAAGAAAGTCAAGGGAAGCATTAAAAGCCCCACTGGAGGTTGAGAAAACTCAAAAGAGAAAGATTAATATGGGAAAGATGAGGAAGTGCTGGTGCAAAGTGTGTGGTGCACAAAGCACAGCCCAAGTTTTTGTTCCCTCTGTTGCCCATCAATGCACACAACTGGGGGCTCATACTGTAGGTGGGAAGAAGAGGCTTACATAAATATAGATATTCTCAGTAAGGAACTCCTGCACATTTAAGAGTCATCACTAGAGTCTTGTATTGCTAAAAGATACTAAAAGCCAGTTAATCTAATCTCGGTGATGAGTAAATTAAAACAGAGGATAAGACTGATTGCTCCACTACACACAGCTGGTGACTGTTTTAAAAAGTAAGCAACATCGGGCTGGAGCAGGGCTGAAGAGTGACATCACTACTGCCTTTAGAATCAGCTGTTATCTGTGCTGATTGAGCAGGGCAAGACTGATTGCTCCACTACACACAGCTGGTGACTGTTTTTAAAAGTAAGCAACATCGGGTGCGCCCGCGCCTGAGGGCTTTGCTAGAGGGCCCTTTGGCGTGGTCCTTAGGCGCGGAACGATTTGGCGCGATATCGGAAGCTCTAACTGACTTGAATAACCCTCTGGAAACCTCAGGATGCGGTGACCAGAATTACACACAATATTCAAGGTGCGGTCTCAGCATGGAACGATATAGAGGCATTCCCTCACCTCAAACAACTGTCAATCAGCCCTGCTTAACAACTTTAAAACCGCCACTCCGGGGAAGATCAGTAGAACGGAGGGATCAGCAGAGGCAGCAGCCATGATCGGGGACTGTGGGTGGGAGATTCCCCTCACCTCAAACAACTGCCAATCAGCCCTGCTTAACAACTTTAAAACCGCCGCTCCGGAGGCGCGCCCGCACCTGAGGGCCTCACGGGAGGGCCCTTTGGCGTGGCCCTTAGGTGTTGGACCAAGCGGGACCAGAGAAACAGCTGTATTTATGAATGGTTACTTTGCTGGTATGCCTGTTTTAGATTATATGTTATATGATGTGTGTATTCTTTCCCCTTTATGTGCCCCCAGTGCTTACTGTTTGATGTAATGTAGAACTGGTGTTTGTTTCCTTTCCTTTGTATATCCTTTGTCTTGTATTTTACCGCTTTGATTCTAGGAAAAGGCGGAATACAAAACTTGTCAAATAAATAAATAAATAAATAATGCAGTTTCTGGAATCCAGTGGATTACAGGATCTGAGGTAGCATGGTTTTACTAGAGGTAGGTATTCTCAGAATAATCTGATCAATTTCTTTGAGTGACCAAAGAGTTAGATCAGGGGAGACCGCTACATGTGGTGTATCTAGATTTCAGCAAAGCCTTTGATGTGGCTCTGCATAGTGACTTATAAATAAACTGAGCATTTCTGGTTTGGGCCCAGAAGTGATTGACTAGGTTAGAAAGTGGTTGAGTGGGTAGTGGCAAAGGGTACCGATAAATAGGGTTCACTCTGAGGATAACGGTGTGGCCAGTGGTGTGTTGCAGGGATCAGTCCTGGTCTTGTTCTTTTTAACATTTTTGTAAGCAATAATGTGGAAGGGATATTCAGAAAGTTTTACCTCTTGGTAGATGATACAAAATCTAAACAGGGTAAACACACTGAAAGATGAAGAATGTGAAGAGCTAGCTAGTCAAATTTTGTCAACTGAGATTTAATGCTAATGCTAAGAAATGCAGGGTCATGCCTTCAGGCTGCAAACACGCAAGGGATAGTATAGGGATAAAGCTCTTCTGTGTATAGAATAAGCGTGGGATCTGGAGATGATAAAGATCTGATGATTATAAGATAGCTAAACAGATAGATAAGACAACAGCAAAAGCCAGAAGGATGCTTGGATGCATAGGGAGGAATTGCCAGCAAGAGAAAAGAGGTGATAGGGCCTCTGTTTAAGTCATATTTGAAGTTCTGTGCGCAGTTCCGAAGACCACACCTTCAAAAGGATCTAAACTGGACGGAGTTGGTCTAGAGCAGTGTTTTTCAACCTTTTTTGTGCAAAGGCACACTTTTTTCATGAAAAAAATCACGAGGCACACCACCATTAGAAAATGTTAAAAAAATTTACCTCTGTGCCTATATTGACTATATATAAAGTAATTCTCTTGAATAGGAATCAAACACTCACACCAACCCCCCTCCCCTGCTGGTTCACACCAACCCCCTCCTCCCCTGCTGGTTCACTCACACCACCACCCCCCTCCTCTGCTGGTTCACTCACCCACCCCCCTTTAACTTACTCACCCCTCCTGCTGGGTCACTCACTCACTTACCCCCCCTCCCCTGCTGGTTCACTCACACCATCGCCCCCCCCCCCTTGCTGGTTCACTCACACCACCCCCCCCTCCACTGCTGGTTCACTCACACTCCCCCCCCCCTTGCTGGTTCACTCACACTCCCCCCCCCTTGCTGGTTCACTCACACACACACACACACACCCCCCCTCTGCCCAAGCCGCTGCTTCTGCTTTGTACAGAGCAGCGGCTGCACTACACTTACATTGAAAAGTAAAGAGAAACTGTGTCAGGAGCCCTCCGGTCATCGCAGAGCCCGAAGAAGTGATGTCATGGGGGCGGGCTCCTCACAGGCTGTCTTTCCTTTTCAAATTAACTTTAGCTGCAATAAAGTTAATTTGAAAAGGAAAGACAGCCTGTGAGGAGCCCGCCCCCATGACATCACTTCCTCGGGCTCTGCATGATCGGAGGGCTCCTGACACAGTTTCTCTTTACTTTTCAATGTAAGTGTAGTGCAGCCGCTGCTCTATACAAAGCAGAACCAGCGGCTGCACTGCTATAGGGAATCGCGATCGCGTTCGCGCCGCGGACTTCGGCACAAAAGCCGGTTTTTTGCTCTGGCCGCTCCCGATCTTGCGGCCAGAGCAAAAACCGGCTTTTCAATGGCCGGTTTTACAACTGTGCCGGCAGCCGGCCTGGCCATGGAAAAACCGGCCAGGCCGGCTGAAAACCGGCCAGTTGGCAACCCTAATTTGTGAGCCGAGGCCACATGTTACGGATGAAATTGGAATTTTTCCCACGGCACACCAGACAATATCTCACGGCACACTAGTGTGCCGCGGCACAGTGGTTGAAAAACGCTGGTCTAGAGGATGGCTACTAAAATGGACAGTGGTCTTTGTGATAAAGCATATGGAGATAGACTTAAAGATCTAAATATGTAGGACCCGATTTTTCAGCACCATCGGCTAGCACTGCTAAGGTGATTAGTAGCTGGTGCTGAACTTAAAACCCAGGTATTAAATGCCAGGGCCATATCCGGGCTCTGGCACTGAATATCCAGACTGCCGGATTGCCATGAAGCTAACCGGGCTGCAGTGATATTCAGCCGCTGTCTGGTTAGCATCTGCGGTAAAAGTTACGGCAGGGTTTCCTGCGCATGAATTTTGCCACATATCACTAACCAGGCAGCGGCTCAATATTGCTGCTGCCGCCCCGGAATGCTCCAATTCTAGCTGGTTAGCATCGGGGCATATAGCAGAGGCACCTGTGGATATTCAGCAGCACTAACTATGTTAGTGCTGCTGAATATCCCACAGATTTGCATTTATACAGTTCGCAGGTCTGCAAACCATGTAAATGTCTTTGAATATCCCCCCCTGTACACTTTAGAAGAAAAGGAAAATAGAGGATATAGGATAGAGACATTCAGTTCTTCCAAGGTGGTAGGCCTCTTTCAGTGGAAAGAAAGCTCTGGAACAGAAGTCATAGGATGAGGGTGGAAGGTGAGACTCATTAAATATTTCTTTATGGAAAAGGCAGATGCATGGAATAGCCTCTCATTGGCGGACAGTATCTGAATTCAGAAAACATGGGAAAAGCACAGATGATCACTGAAGGAGAGAAAGGGATTGCAGAGATGAGCAGTTGGTATGAGTGGACAAACTAAATAGACTATCTTGGGGGGTGATATTCAGCGGTGGCGGAAAACGCTAATAAAGCAGCCAGCCATTGCCATTGAACATTGAACCCGAATACTCATTGGCTGGATAGTGAGTTAGCTAACGAGTCCATGGCGATATTCAGCCGCTGGCTGGTTATCTAAAATAGCTAAAGTTAGGACAACCATTAAAGTGCCTAACTTAAGCCGCTTTAGGACAACCAATGAATATCCCACGGAGTGGCATTGAGGCAGTTTGCAGGTCTTTGGATATCCTCCCCTTACTTGCCATCATTCTGTGTGTTCCTCTGATCAGAGAAGCTCTTACGTGCACCGCGGCAGCTTCTTTTCCATGGCACACCTGAAGGTGCACTGGTAGGGAAGCATTGCATCACAGAGTGTTGTTAGGAGAGGCAAGAGTGGCTCTGCAGAGCATCTGCAAAATCTAAAATGACAGCTCCTGCATATTTCATAAATCATGGCATGTGTGGAGTCTCGTATGGTCCTTTGCCTGTAAAAGCTGCCTCTGTGTGCATATGTGTATGTGGGTATATATTTGTGTGTTTGCAGAGAAGAGTTTTTGTTCCTAGAGAGAACTGGTTTCTTTCCAGGCTATGATTTATTTTATTAATGTAACAATAAAGATGTTGCAAATCCCAGAGGTCCCTTCTTCAACTGGGTTTGTGTGTGTACATATGTTCATGTTTGGGTGTATAGCACAAGTTCCTCTGACTGTGCTTCAGGCAGGAAATTAGAAACAACCTCCCCTATTTGTGTCTGAGATGTGGGTAAATGTTTTCTGGCCACAGGCCTAAGTTCTTCGGTAACATTAGCAGTTGGAATATCCTTAGTATTGTCCATCCATCACTTTATCCAGATGGCTATGATGTCATGAGGGAAGATGTGTTTTTTAAAAAGGTAAACTTTCTTCTTGTGTCCCTCCACCAATATTATATTTCTTTCCACCAATTAGCACTGTAGAGGGGCCATCCTTAAATAATGGGCAGACCAAAAGGAGTTCCATGGTCAGCATCTTGTCACAATCACATCTGTTGGGTTTGGTAGAAGACAACGAGGAGACCAGACAGTTATATGATATATTTCAAAGCATAAAGTAGCACATTGACTAATCCTTAAATTGAACCCTTTAAGGCAAAAGTCCAACAGTGTTTTCTTTGTACACATTTTTATCTCATACAGGTTTTGGTGCAAATGTTTTCCCCTTTCAAACGTTGCAGTAAAAGAAGTTATGTCAAAACTGTGCAGATTTTCTTTTTATCCTTTGCTTCAGTTTGGTTCTCAGTCATTTCAATATCTTTTATTTGCTTTCACATTTTTGAAGCTGAAGGTGAGTTTATGTCCTTTTCTGCTTCAATGATGTCATTTCAGATTAATGCTGGGTAAGCTGTGACCAATGACTGCTTCATTCAAGTAGTTGATGGCTGCATATGCTGTGATCGGCTATTTATGTAACTACTCTGATGGAATTGCTCTATTCTTTTACGTTTAATATGTTCCATGCACCCTGCCGTCTCCCAGGCCGGAGCCCAGTTGAAAATACATTTTTTTTGTCTTCATCTGCTTTCCCAGTCACAAATCTGAATGTATAAATAAATTACACTTCTTCTCCTTCATGCAACCAAAATCTCTTTCTTCAGCCTTTTAACATTTTGATTCTTGACTAATTGTTTCCAGTAGACTATTTAAAAACATAGGGGTATGTTTACTAAACCGTCTTAACATCGCAGCGGTGGTATTATCGCGCGATAACGTCACTTATCGCGCGATAACGCAGCGGCAACGTTAAGGCACACTAACACTGTGAAATCCGGGCCTGAAGGGTGGAGTAAGGCTTCCCAGAGGGCGGAGAGAAGGGGTCAATGGACGGAGAGTGGGCGGGGAGAGGTTCCATGCACACTAATGCCGTGAACTCAGGGTCTGAAAATTAGCGCTAATGAAAACCTTGCGCTAGAGGCACATTTGCAGGAGAGAGAAAAAATTTCAGTCAGCAATGTGCAGCAAAGGCAGGGAAACCCAGAAAAGTGATAGTTGTGATACATGTGCAGGAAACAAAGAGGCAAATAAACATATAAAAGGACCAGAACCACATCTAAAATCCCAATAACCAAGCTGGCCAATAGTGATATTAATGATAAACATAAAGAAACACTACTGACAAAGCGTATAAATTAAGATATCATGTTTGGAAGGGTCTATGCTCTGTCCCCCTACAAAGTGAATGATCCCACATTGAAATAGTGCTGATCAGGGTTTCTGTCGTTTAGATTGGGCAGGTTTGTTATGGCGTGCACATGTGCAGCAACAGCAGAGTGGGCATGTAGGCAAGGGCAACTGTACTGATGCTGTAAATGGGATACAGGGGGCTGCAGGCGGCACATGCTGTGGTCCAGCTGGGGCACAGTGTGGGCCAGGCAGATGCCTAGGTGGCACATAGGAATGCCAAAACTGTAAAGCAGCAAGACAGCAACTGACGAGGGTCCAACATGGGCATGAGTGTGTGTCCCACAGTGTCACAGAGGAGATTACCCAGCAGGTACCCCCAAGGGCACATAACATTGGCAGGCGGTGTGGGGGGGATCCTACCCGAGAACCCACACCATAGGCAGCTGCCTACCGGCATACTGGATGGCCTGGGACTGCGCACCACCAGCACCACCGGCATAATGGCATGGCAGCATGGTGGCGGAGGGGTGCTGGTGGCGGAGGGGGCAGTGGCATCTGCCCACAGCAGACCACAGCCTAGTCCCGTTTAGGTGGGTGCCGTGCAATGCAAACAAACAGGGTCTGTCTGACGAACAGTCATAGTGTCCCCAGGGGAAAAGCTGTCCCTGTGGCAACAGTGTGGTGCAGTACACACAGCCAGTGTGTTCAGGAGCAGAAGGTCACAAGTTCAAGTCCCAGCTGTGGCTCCTGCCAACCCTGTCCCCATATTTTACCCAGTACTAAACCATGGTAATAAAGACGGAACCTTTATTGAAGATAAAATAAACATGCCTGAAACGCCTATATTTTACCCTACAGAGCACAGACACCATAAACATGTGCAATCCCTAGAGCAGAGTTTCCCAACTGCAGTCCTGGTGGGCCAAACACCATTCAGGTTTCATGCTGTTCCTAATAAATATGCCTGTGCTGGATTTGTATGCACCGCCCCATTGTATGCAAATATATCTCATGCATATTCATTAGGGACAGCATGAAAACCTGAACAGTGTTTGGCCCACCAGGACCAGAGTTGGGAACCTCTGCCCTAGAGCAGCAGCCAACAGGGGCATAAACACCCACTCGTACAGGCTCCACTATACAAAGCCTCATGGAGAATCAGGCTGTTATGCCCTGCGCGCAGCAGCATCTCCCAATACTAGCACTTGCATACCTTAGCAATGCCGCCCTAAACGTGGGAATATGTTACACATATATCAAAAGGTTGCTATGATTAATGGCAGATAACAATTCCTAAGTTAATCATAATTTGCTAAGAGAGTTGCATCATAGCAACCTGCTGGGAGGTCACTCTCACCCTGACTGAGCAGTGACCACGGCATGGCTAGGTTCCCCCATAGTGCTATATAGCATTTCTCTCAAGTGATATTTATGGGTTCTCTTTTCTGGGGCCCAATCACTGACTTA
Organism: Ichthyophis bannanicus; assembly: GCA_033557465.1. NCBI lineage: Eukaryota > Metazoa > Chordata > Amphibia > Gymnophiona > Ichthyophiidae > Ichthyophis > Ichthyophis bannanicus. The sequence continues at coordinate 289,091,253 of CM066042.1, forward strand.
CCTGCTTTGATGTGTGTGCTGACATCCCAGTTTTGGATGCACACATCTCCTCCAGGAACATGCACTATGGACTAGCTAGCAGACTGTCTGCAGTTAGTATGTGCATGGCTGGACCACCTTGCAGGGTGCAGCAGCTGGAGACTCACTGTGTTTGCTGCTGGAGAATGTCAGATAATGGTGGGGGGCAGCTGAGCATATCCAGGCCTAATGTCTGTCTGCCATTGCCTTATGAATGCATATACATCTGCATTGACTGCTCTGTAGGGTGCCTGTTACCCAGGAGGACTGGGGTTGATGGTCCCCTCTACTGCCACCATTGCAGGGATGTAGAATGTGGATCTGTTGGTGGGAGATCCTGTCCCCCACCCTACATCATAGTCCACAAGGGCTAAACATGACTGGGAAATACAGATGTACACAGGTGTATCCTAGGTGGGGCTGCAAGGACTACCTGTCACACACTGGCACTGATGGCAACCTGCAGCATAGCCTATCTCAGCTAAGCCAGGTGCTGCAAACCTGGTGCTGGGCGCCCCACCTCGCCCTCAGGGTGAACACAGTACCCACACAATGTGACGGTCTCTAGCTACTCTGTACCAGTAACACACACGGTCAGTTCCCCCTACCAAGCCGAGGTGCTGTGGGGGTGCATATCCCATCTTGTGATCATCTGTAGACTGCTGATCTGCATGTGCAGTGCATCATGGGTACGGGTGGGTTTACCCTATCCTGGTAACCACAGCAGACAGTTTGTGTGGTGGCCTGCAGTCTTTCTGTAGCCAGCCTGGGGTCTGTTAGCAGCTATAGAGATGTAACCCACTGGTTACTTCATTGACTGTGGAGGCAGAGGTCATGGGTTCAATTCTGCAGTGGGGTTATGTAAGAAGACTGTCTGAGGCATTTCCTTTTTTAATTTAAATTAGTGCTGCCACAAAAACAACCTCACAGTGCTGTAACCTTAAGGTGCCTCATAAGGCGCTCTATAAAGCGCCATATAAGGCACCCTATAGGGCGCCCTATAAAGCACCATATAAGGTGCCCTATAGGGAACATTATAAAGTGCCTTGGCGGACAGTGCACTTTATAATGTGCCCTCTGGAGTGCCTTATAGGGTGCCTTATGTGGCACCTTAGGTTACACCACTGTGAGGGTGTTTTTGCTGGCAGCACTAATTTAAATTAAAAAAGAAAATGCCTCAGACAGCCTTCTTACATAAGCCCACTGCAGAATCAAACCCATGACCTCTGTTTCCACAGTTATTGCCATAACCAGTGGGCTACATCTTTATTCCTTCTGATGCTGCGCTGGCATTAACTTAGGGTTAACGCGCGTTACCGTGCCACGGCGCTATCGCGCGATACTGATTCTTGCTACCTTAGGACTGGAAAACCCACTCCTTATATGGCATTCTTCACATTATCGCTGGAGCTAGCGCCGGGAACATTAAGACGGTTTAGTAAACGTACCCCATAGTCTGCTGATCAGCCGGTCGGTGTAGCTTTGCAGCATCAGCTGTTTGACACTTTCTCCTATGCTATGTGTTGTTATCTTCTTTCAGACTCTGTCCCTCATTCTCAAGGTTGACAGTTTATCGTTTGTCATGTTTATGCAAAGCATTCATTTGTGTGCTTGCTTAATCATCAAGACATCCTCTCTGTAAAGCCTCTTGTCCTCGGACTGGTCTCTGGAGACAGAGGAACTCTGGGCCTTTATTTCCCTGTTCTTCTCACAGGGCTTCTCACTAGAATATACAGCAAACAAAACTTCCTATAAGGTTTCTCCATATAGATCTTGGTTTTAGGCCCCCTGCTGCATGGGGCCCAAAAGGATTTTCTAACTTAGTTCAATTTAGCTTATTTAGTTTTCTATATTGCCTTTCCCTCAGTGCCATAAGGCAGTTTACAACTATAAGAGCTCATATAGTAAACATATCAATAAATAGAGACATTTAGAAAGGTACTAAAAAAAACATGATCGGAATATAAACACTGCGATAAGGATTAATATAAGATTAGTATAATTAGAGGCTTATTAAATCTCCAATGTAAACTAGCAAATAAGACAGGGCCAGAAAAGACATAGGGGTCACTAACATAATATATGCCGTCCCCCAAGAAACGCAAACACACATATGATAACCTCCATTCCTGCCATGATATTAAGAGGGTCTAAGGGGGGCATTTTCAAAGGCATTTACATGGTTGGCGCCACTGACTATCCCTGGGTGCCGCCGCTACATGGCTTGATGCTAAGTGGCTAAGATCAGGTGCTCCAGGGTGAAGTGGAGGTGGCACCTATCGCTAACCATGCAGCAGCTGCAATATAGAGCCACTGCCCAGTTAGTGATACATGGCAAAAATGAGGTGCAGGAAACCCTGGCCTAACTTTCATCACTTTAGCTAACCGGGCAGTGGCTCAATATTGCCACTGCCCAGTTAGCTTTGTGGCAATGAGGCGAACCAGGATATTCAATGCCAGGGCCAGATATCCCCGCTGAATATCCCCCCTAAATGTTTGACAACACAGTCAGGCCTTTATTCTGGCTTGAAGCAAAATAAATTAATCCCGATTCTCAGACCCAGTGGCATCACATTCCAAAAAATGGAGTGAGACAACTGAAGGCAGAAAGCCTACTGGCTTCTAAGTGAATTTTGGCTGGCAGTGGAACAGTTAAAAGATGTAGTTCAGCCGATCTTAATGGTCGAACAGGTGAATTTATCTATTTATTATTTATTTATTTAGGTTTTTTCTATACCGCGCTCTTTAGCATCAGCTCGGTTTACATTATAACAATTTTGTGCAGTGCAGACAGCGTCTGAACTGTACTTACAAGGAACAGGGTTTATCACTTGGCTAACTGGGGGAACTATATACAGGCTACATAGCAGCAGGCTAATTGGATAAGAGACTATATACAGGCGAGATAGATAAGAGATGATGCGATCATAAAGCTTATCTAAGCAATTTGTTATCAAGAGCCCATAAAGTCAAGATATTGGATTTTAAAATGTACTTGAAAAGTTACGGGAAGCCAATGTTGGACCATCAGGAATGGAGTTACATGAGCAAATTTACATGCTCGACAATTCAGTTTAGCTGCGGTATGGTGGATCAATTGCAAACAATTCATTTCACTATGTATAATACCATGCAATAAAGCATTTCCACAGTCTAGATCACAAAGAGGTATAAAAGCAGCTGTATGTCTCAAGGGACACACAATGAAACTCCAGAGTAGCACATTTCAGACTAATCAGAAATTTTTGTTTTTCACTCAACACGTAATTAAGCTCTGAAATTCATTGCCGGAGGATATAGTAAAAGCTGTTAGTGTAGCTGGGTTTAAAAGAGGGTTGGAAAAGTTCCTGGAGGAAAAAGTTTATGAACCATTTTAAAGTTTATCATTTATTGGATTTGATATACCGCCTTTTTGAAAAATACAATCAGAGCGGTCTACAAATTAAAATAAAAAATGTTTTTGTTAGAAGAAACCAAAAATAACTCCAATAATTACAGGAAAGATAGAAACAAGTTGATGGGACACAAAGCATTTATAAAATAAAAGGGGAACCCATAGGAGGAGGGATTTGGGAGACAAAGTGGGTGGAAAAACTGGTGGGGGGGGGGGCAGAACTGCACCTCTAAACTGAATTGCACCTCTAAACTGATTCATGAGAAATTTGCATGAAAATTTTGAATACAATGGGGGTATTACATGCAAATATCTCTCATGCATATCCATTAGGGACATCCTGAGAACCTGACTGGTTTGCGGCCCTCCAGGATTGGAGTTGGAGAACCATGATCCAGATTAATCCCTAAAATGGTAACTTGTCACTTAAGAGGGATCAGAGGGAGACAGCGAGGGTATTTGTTACCTCCTGCTTATCTAAAGAATCTCAGATTTTTGTGGATAAAGCTTAAGTCTGTTTGAAGCCAACCACATTGCGACTGCATTCAGGTATGAATTAAAATTATTCAAAGTGATCATCCCCGGATCCAAAAATGTGAAAAGTTGAAGGTCATCCACATAAAGATAACAGCAGACCCCGAATCAGAATGGTAATGGAGTAAGAAATATTAAAAACAGAAGAGAGAATGTATCTTTGGAAAGCTTTATTAGTGAGTGGAATTGTAGCTTACAGTTCCATTCTACACAGAATTACTGATTTGCTGGGAAGGATCTAAACTAATCTAAAACTGGCCCAGTCCAGTGATACCAAGTGACCATAAGTGATCGATCAGAAATGGTGATCAACTAAGTCAAAAGCTACATGCAAATCTAATGAGACCAGTAGGACCTCCTTCTCTCTCTTCAGGTTCAAGCAAATTTTATTGGTCAAACTCATTGGTGACATTTCTGTGCTTTGAAATGGATGAAATCTGGACTGTCTTGGATGGAGAGCACTGTTTTTCTCCAAATGGCTGCTAAGTTCAAAAGAGACATTCTTTTCTACAATCTTGGTGATTAGAGGAAGGTTTTATACTAGTCTATAATGAGCAAGAATTCTAGGATCTAGATTGGACTTCTCTAGGAGAGATCTAGCTCTTGTCACTTTCCAGCACTCAGAAAAAAAAAATCCAAATACAGACTAGTATTAATCATCGTGTAAAGAAAGGCAGTAAGACACAACACTGGTTTTTTTTTTTTTACTAATCCAGCAAAAGAAGGATCGCTAAAAAGAGAAGAGGATGTTTTAGTAGCCAAACATTTGTCCACACTTTTGAGAGAGATACATTTAAAGGCAGATAGGGAACTAGTCAATTCGATCTTATCTGGGATATCCCTACTACTTCCAAAGGTATAACGTTTTGGCTATAGAGAGCTGTTCTTCTGGATATGTAATATTTTCAGAAAAGAACCAAAATTTGGATTATTCTTGGGGAATGGAACTATATATTCAAGGCTGAATTAGACAGTGTTGGATAGCTCAGTTCTGTGCTTACATTGTCTACAGAAAGCTCCAGAGACTATTCTAAAGCTCTGGCAGAACACAGCCTGCAGGGCACAGCTTACATTTCTTTATTTATTGGATCTGATATACTGCTATTAAAAATGCACATCATAGTGTTTTAGAGATTTAGAAGTCTGAAAATGGTGGTAGAAGAAAAAGAAACAACCACAACTCAAACAAAAACTATTACATCTCATACAAGACCAGGGCAAAATGAAAGGAAAGCAAGAGTACTGCCCAACAATTTCTAGGAAAAGACATGACATAGAAGCGAAAAACCATAAGAAAGGGGGGGGGGGGGAGGGGGAGGGTTGTCATGATACGAGGGCATGAGTGCCAATGGCAAAAATAAGAAAAAAGGTTACTTGACTACAACATTTTGTATGAGCGGAAGTCTTTTTATTTGATACAGTCATGTACCTGCTTATAAGGAGCTGCAGTAGTCAAAGAGTTTATCACCAATGTATGAAGTACTAGGGAGATATTCAAAGGCATTTAAACCAATTAACATCAGGGTGTGCCGGGGGGGGGGGAAGGGGTGTTCTGTTTACAATGTATAATCTATGTGGACAGAGGTTAAGATCTGCAGAAGTGGGGAGACCTTGAATGAACGGATTATCAAAGGGCAGACGTGTGTAATTGAGGATGTTGTGGGGGATGGAGGGGTTGTGTTGTGATGGAATGTCAACATGGGGGGCTGGTTGGGGGAGGAGGAGAGCTCATAAGAACATAAGATCATAAGATATGCCATACTGGGTCAGACCAAGGTCCATCAAGCCCAGTATCCTGTTTCAAACAGTGGCCAATCTAGGTCATACATACCTAGCAGTTTCCACAAAAGACACAGGTTCCGCGATGCTTGTACTGAGTCAAGCATTGATATCCTGGGTCCCTTCTTAATAATGGTTTATGGACCTTTCCTCCATGAACTTGTCCAAACCTTTTTTAAACCCAGCTACACTAACAGCCTTTACTACATCCTCCGGTAACAAATTCCAGAGTTTGATTACACGTTGAGTGAAAAAATATTTTCTTTTATTAGTCTTAAATAGTTTACCCTGTAGCTTCATTGCATGTCCCCTAGTCTTTCTATATTCTGATAACGTAAACAATCGATCTACGTTTACCCGTTCTACTCCGTTCATTAATTTATAGACTTCTATCATATCTCCCCTCAGCCGTCTCTTTTCCAGGTTAAAGAGCCCTAACCTTTTTAGCCTTTCTTCATAGGAGTATCCTTCCATCCCCTTTACCATTTTGGTGGCTCTTCTCTGAACCTTTTCTAATAATGCTATATCCTTTTTAAGATATGGCAACCAGAATTGCACACAATATTCAAGGTGAAGTCTCACCATGGAATGATATAGAGGCATTAGAATATATTTTGTTTTATTTTCGATTCCTTTCCTTATTTATTTATTTGGTTGGATTTGTATACTGCTTCTTCAAGTGATCAATAGCGGTTTACATTACATTACACACGGCACAGCAAACATTTGTTACATAGAGTGAGAATCAAATTATTTACATCTGCATTTCTTTTTTTTTTATTAAATTTTCAAAAATTAAAAAAGAAAAATAGACAAATAAATTCGCCATACCAAAATACAGCATCAAAACAAGAATACAAACAGTGCAATAGAAACTAATCAAGGAAGTGCCTTAGCAATTTAACTCTCAAAACCTAGATGATCCCTAGATGAGACCTAATGGCTCTCTCTTTTTTGGATTCATCGATATGTGAAATGAGTTTATTAACATCTGCATTTCTTGAATTTGAAGTTGTGCAGTTTGGATTATTTACAGTTTAATTTATACAGTGTGAACTATTTACAATTATAATTTATACATGAGCGTGTTCTTAGTGAGTTTGTGTTGTGCTGCGGGGTTTGATTTTTTATGTCTTTATTTATGTTATGCTGTAGCATTCTTAGAATAGATATGTTTTTAGTTTTTTCCTGAAATCCTGTAGATCGTTGTTTGCTCTCAGTGCGTCTGGTAGTTTATTCCATTGTGTGGGAGCTATATATGAGAAGGCTCTGTTATTTGTAAAAACTTTGACAGTGCAGATGTGTGGTGGGACATGTAGGGAGTTTAAGTTGTGTGCTCTTCTGCTTTTGTTAGGGGGTTGCATTGTGATGAGGGTGAAAAGGTAAGATGGTGCTATGTTGTGTATCAATTTAAATGTGGTTACTATTAGTTTGTATCTTATGCGGGCAGTAATGGGAAGCCAGTGTAGTTCCATTAGGATTGGTGTGATATGTTTGGATAGTTGTCGCTTCATTATCATCCGGGCTGTGACATTTTGCGCCATTTGCAGAATATTAAGGGTTTTTTTTGGTAGCCCTTGGAGAATGGCATTACAGTAGTCTAGGTGAAGTGTGATGAGCGCTTGAGCTACTGTTCTGAAGTCCGCATGTTCAATGATGTTGTGTAGAGGTTGGAGGACCCTTAATTTGTGGAATATTGCCCGGTTCAGTCATCTTAGGTGGTTTTCCATCTTGAGGTTTCTGTCAAATGTCACTCCTAGGTATTTTATCTCGTTTTTGATGCTGTATGGTGACAGTTGTGGGAGGGTTGAAGTCCGGTTTATTGGAGATGTACTTTACTTTGGTTTTCTTGTGGTTTACTAACATATTGGGGTATGTTTACTAAACTGCGGTAATGTCATTCACGGTAGGTTCCGCGGTAAAGGTAGAGATGCCCATATAAAGGCATGGGCGGTGCATCGTTACAGCAAGCTGACAGCTAACATGCGTTACAAGGCGCCTTAGAATAACGAGCGTTACAAGGCGCCTTGTAAAGCACCTTGCAAGGCACCCTGTAAGGCGCCTTGTATGGTGCCTTGTAAGGTGCCTTATAAGGCGCCTTGTAAGGTGCCCTGTAAGGTGCCTTATAAGGTGCCATGTAAGGTGCCTTATAAGGTGCCTAGTAAGGTGCCTTGTAAGGTGCCATGTAAGGTGCCTAGTAAGGTGCCCTGTAAGGTACCTCAGAAGGCGCCCTATAGGGCCTCCTAGGCTAAGCGCCATATTAGGCACCCTTGGACAAGTCACCGCAGAAGGCACCCTGGGCTATGGAACCATAGGTTAAGGTGGCCTAACAAGGTTATGGTGTCCTAGGTGAGTGTGCCCTAGGGACTGCAAGGTGCCTCAGGATGACATGCATGACCTGTGCGGAACAGAAACAGATGTAGCCCTAACACTAGATAGAGCACTCAGGAAAGGCAATGAACAGGTGAGTGAAGGAGGGAGAAGTGGGAGCCGCTGGACCTGCCATATCTGCGGGCATCCCATGTGCCTGCCAGTACTGATGACAAATATGGTGGGGCAGCTCTACCACAGCACAGGGTGTTGGCAATGTAAAGTACAGGAAAAACAGTTGGTGGCAGACGATGGGAATACGTGTCCCCCAGTGGAGGCGGAGGTGGCAGGATAGTTACAATGATGGGTGGACAGAGGAGTGGTGGTGCCATGCAGATCAGGCACAGGCGAGGCAAGCACGATGAGGCGCAATGCAGGAAAGGGTAGCAGTGCAGGACATGGGCTGGCAGCCTGCACAGGCAGACAGGACTCTACACAGTTGACAGATGCAGATAGATGGACCGAGGGAATGTTGGCAATTGTGGCGAGGGTATTATGGGCTGGAAGCACAGATCTGCAAAAATATGACCTCTACAGGCATGCACACTATATGAGTAGGACAGGTATGAGAGGAGGGAACAATGAGGAACTGAACCAATGAACACTGCCAAGAATGGCAATGTATTAACCAGTAGGCTATACCTCCATGGTGTATGTCACAGCAGTACCCATGATGCAATGCACATGCTGAATAGCTGTCTACAGCTGATCACCAAATGGGGTCTGCACCTCTCCGGTACCTCAGCTGGGAAAGACAAACTGACAGTGTGTGATACTGGCACAGAGTAGCTACAGAACATGCCATTGTGCAGGTTCTGTGGTCACCCTGAGGGATAGGATTGGTGCCCAGCACTAGGTCCTCAGTACATGTGGTGCTAGTGATAGGTCCTGCTGTACATCCCCATCACTATCAGTGTGTGACAGGTGTTCCGTGCAGTGCAGCCAAAGGTAATTTGGTATCCATCTGTATCCTGCAGTCACATGTGGCCCTGGGGGACCAGACACCAGCCAGATTGGTGTGTACCCCGTGTGAGGGTCTGACTGACATGGGCAGCTGTTATCAGGGCAGAGGGGTTCCTAGAATTGCATGAGGTGTGTGTAGCAGTGGCTGCATCGGTCACAGTGGTATATACTACATACCCCAAAGGGCCACATCACCCTTTTGTAGGTAAAGAACAGTGCCCCCGCCCCAGAGAAGCAACCTCCATCCTGTTTATATGAGACAGCCCTCCATGGTTGGTGGGCCATAGCCATGACTGGGACAGTGGCAGACCAACAGCAATGCTGGAGTTAGGTCTGGAAACCCCAAGTGCCTCCCACCACTGTCTGCCAGTCACCAGCAGACAGCATAGTCAGACTGTACCATAAAGGTGGTCCGACCATGCACAATTTAACTGCAGACAGTCTACCAGGAACTATGTGCAGCAAGCAGGCATCTCAGTGATTGCGACCCCAGCACTGGGGAACACAAATATATCACTAAAGACAAATAGTGCAGAGCGCTATGTGGGAACCTAGACCTGCCATGGTCACTGCTCGTTCAGAGTGAGTGCCCTCCCAGCATGCCATGCTGTGGCCACCCTGTCCATGCAGATGGTGGTCAGGCAATACAGTGTCCTAGCCATTGCCTCACACCCTGTGAAGATGCATCTTGGCCAATCTGCCCTGTCTGGGCCATACCCAGAATACCTTGCTCCTCATTATGCATCTAATCAGGCTAACGCTGGTAACAGTGGGACATTTTGGGCCCAGTGAAGTGTGGGCAGCCACAGAACAATGGATAGACATACAAACACGCTCACTCCTTTTGCAGCATTATACAAAGATAGGGGTGGTTGGCAGCCCTGCCCGCCACACTAGTCCTGATCACAGTGCCGACATTGCTAAACTGTGCAGGGGGTAGTAGTAGTGCTCTGGTGATCCTGGATTCTCTACAGGGAGAACTATTCAGGCAATTGGTAACAGACCCCACACGTGAAGGGGCCATACTGGACTTGGTGCTTACCAATGGTGAAAGTGTTTCTGATGTTGTAGTGGGAGATCATTTTGCATCCAGTGATCACCAGATGGTGTGGTTCAGTTTTAGGACTAGGGCTGTTAGAATCCATTCCAAGGTGAGGATCTTAGACTTTAGGAAGACTAACTTTGCGAAGATGGGCTAATACCTCAGGGAGTCGTTAGTGGGATGGGAACAGCTGGGGATGTAGAAAAACAGTGGGCAAAACTGAAAGGGGGTATTTTAAGGGCAACCAACCTTTTTGTTAAAATGGTAAATAAAGGCAAAAGGAAAAGGAGACCGCTATGGTTTTCGAAGGAAGTAGCTGAAAAAGTGAAGAAAAAGAGGGAGGCCTTCATGAAATACAAGAAATCACAGAGAGAGGAAGACAGGCATCTGTATTTGGAAAAACTTAGAGAGGCTAGCAAAGTAGTCAAGAAGGCAAAGATTCAAAAGGAGGAGGAAATAGCCAATGCAATAAAATGGGGGGATAAGACATTTTTCAGATATATTAGTGAGAAGAGGAAGGGCAAAAGTGGTATTGTCAGACTCAAGGGTGCAGGGGGGGAATATGTAGAAGCTGATAAGGATAAAGCGGAATTGCTTAACAAATATTTTTGTTCTGTGTTCACAGATGAAGAAACAGGAGCAGGACCTCAGAAAACACCCACAAATAGGAACAGAAGCGAGGGACATCTTGAACAATTTTCAGAAGACTGTGTTCGTGAGAAACTAGCTCAACTTAAAGTAGACAAAGCGATGGGACCGGATGGGATACACCCTAGAATACTGAGGAACTTGGGGACGTTCTAGCAACTCCACTGACTGACCTTTTCAATGCCTCGTTGGAGTCGGGAGTGGTGCCAAAGGACTGGAGAGAGGCTCATGTGGTGCCTTTACACAAAAGCGGAAGTAAGGATGTGGTTGAAAAATACAGGCTGTTTAGTTTAACTTCGGTAGTGAGTAAATTACACAGGTACACTAAAACAATTTTTTTTTAAACTGCCTCTAATGTTTCGATTGATTTTTACGTTTTTTGGTGCGCTGAATCCAAATCTGGTAACCAATTTGCTCCATCACGTATAGATTTTTTGCTACATAGGGTTAGCAGTTTGAGGTGAACGTTTCAGATTGAGTGCGATCGAGATAAAAGTTTCTTGGATGAATTCTTTATACTAATTGTTTAGTAGTTATTCAAATAAGAATAAAGAAAATTGTAACAAGGCAGCACATAAGAATAGAATAATGTCAACAAAACACACTGTGATTGTAGCAAAATTGTCTGCACTTAAAACAGCCACATACATGTGCACAAACATTGAGCATATAAGAGCGAGGTTAGACACAAAGCAAAGCAAAGAAATGTGCAAAAAATGTTGTACAGGTATGTATGTAAGAATAGAAAACGCAAACCGCACCATTGCAATACATGAAGACAAACACCCAATGGTGTGAAAATAAAATTCTAATAAATGAGATCCGACACTGTGGTAATAACTAGCAAATTTTTATTTCAAAGTTTAGTAAAAACACGATATTTGTCAACACAGTTTAGATTTTAAAGTCATTCTTGGGTCAATCAATCTCCTGGTGGGCCCGTTTCTTCTTCCCCCGAATGCTTCTCTTGGTGCGCTGCTTGGCGTATTTTTCATCTGGGGTTTCCCGCAGCAGCAACCAGCAGAAATCAGCCATCATAGTGGTGTTCCATCTTCCTTGGTACCTTCTCTCTGCGTCCTTGATGTCCTGGTGAAACCTTTCACCTTGTTCTTCACTGTACGCCCCCAAGTTTTTGGGAAAGTAGTTCACATGGGAGTGCAAGAAATGGACTTTCAGGCTCATGTTACAGCCTTGTTCTTTGAAGGCATTGAGCATCCTGGCAACAATATCCTTATAGTTCTCATCCCGCCTGTTCCCCAAGAATTTGAGAACAACATCCTTGAAGGAATCCCAGGCTTCTTTTTCCTTCTCAGACATCGTTTCAGTGAATGCTCCATCTGAAATGAGTTTCCTTATATCAGGGCCAACAAACACTCCTTCCTTTAGCTTTGCTTCAGAAAGTCGGGGGAACTTTGAGCAAAGGTACCAAAAGCACTCACCATCTTTTGGAAGGGACTTGATGAATTGCTTAATGAGACCCAACTTAATGTGGAGAGGTGGTAATAGAATTTTATCATGAGGTACCAAGCTCTCATGAAGAACATTTTTCTCACCGGGTCTCAAATACTCCCGAATTGGCCAGTCTTTTTTCCCCCAGTGTAGGTCGCGGGCCCGGCTATCCCACAAGCAAAGGAAGCAGGGATATTTGGTGAAACCGGATTGCTGCCCTAATAGCATGGATAGAATTTTAAAGTCTCCACAAATCATCCACTTATGCTCATCATAACGAATCTTCTGAAGAATCAGGGCCAAATTCTCGTATTTTTCTTGGAGAATAACAGAGTGAGCAATAGGAACTGAAGCGAATGTGTTGCCATTATGAAGAAGAACACCTTTTATGCTGTCTTTTGACGAATCAATGAACAGCCGCCATTCAGCAGGATCATACTTGAGTTTAAACTTTTCCATCACTCCGTATATATCGTTGCAAAATACCAAATCTTCCTCTTTGCTGAAATACTTCAAAAATTGTGTCTCGCGGTTGCGGTACCAATAAAAAGTTGTTCCTGGTGACAATAGACTTTTCTGTTTAAGCCGAGAATCTAGCAGTTGGGCAGCATCTTTTGGGAGTCCTAAATCCCGGACTAAATCATTCAATTCAGCTTGAGAGAAAAGTTCAGGTTTCGGATCTGGTTCAGTTTCAAACTCGGAAGTACTGGACTCATCGGGAAAAGCCATCTGATGTGTCTCATCATGATCAGAACCGTCCACACAAATATGATCCAAAGATTTTGGTGGTTCAGGCACAGGTACTTCGTTGCTATGAGCCATAGGCCTAATTGCTGAGGGAAGGTTGGGGTAACTTATTACGTTCTTATTTTTTAAGTTGTATCCCTTCACAATGCAAGAGCAAAAATAGCAGTCACTGCTGTGGTCTCTTTGTTCACGCCACATCATAGGTATTCCGAAACGAAATGCTTGTTTTTTACCTTTCATCCATAAGCGTAGATCTTCCTCACATGTCTTGCACACTTTGTGAGGAACCCACGGTTTGTCTTGATCGCCTAACTTCAAACCGAAATAGGCGAAATATACTTTTTAAATAAATGCAGAAATGTTCCTCTGCCGCTTTTTCACGGTATATTCCCCACAAATAAAACAAAAACTGTCAGGAGAGTTGACGCAACCTCTGGCTCTGTGAGCCATCACAAATACACAGCACTGCAAACTACAACTGTAGTGAACCACTTCGGAATAAAGCTGGATTACGACTGAGCAAACAAAAGGTAACAATGAACTTGCAAGAAACTGAAATTTGACAGGAACGTTCATGTCGCAACCACCGTGTTTGAGCGAGCGAACGAGGCGAGGCGAACAGGAAAGAACATGCGCCAGCGTGAGTACTGGATTTAGCCCCCCGCCTCCCAATTGTCCTGTTAATGTATAAAATGAATACAAAACACTCTAAAATATCATGAGGGAGTGTTTCTAGTTAGTTAACCATTACAACCTCTATTTTGGGCCAAGAAAATAAACTGCAGTCGGCTAAAAATAAATTATGTGAACATTCCTTATATGGGTAAGAAATCTAATTTTGCAAGAAAACGTGACGTGATGGAACATTTTGGCTATTTTTCCTGGATTCAGCACCCCAAAATCTATAGGAATCAGTTGCAAAACTGGAGGCAGTTTTTTGGTAGTGTACCTGTGTTATTGGAAACGCTGCTGAAAGAGAAAATAGTGAGGTTTCTGGAGTCCAGCGGATTACAGGATCCGAGGCAGCATGGATTCACCAGAGGCAGGTCTTGTCAGACAAATCTGATTGATTTCTTTGACTGGGTGACCAGGGAGTTGGACCGAGGGAGAGTTCTAGATGTGGTGTATTTAGATTTCAGTAAAGCCTTTGACACTATTCCTCACAGGCGACTTATAAACAAACTGAGCACCCTAGGGATGGACCCTAAAGTTACTGCTTGGGTTAGAAATTGGTTGGGTGGGAGGTGACAAAGTGTACAAGTAAATGGAGCTCACTCTGAGGAGAAGGATGTTACCAGTGGTGTGCCCCAGGGATCTGTCCTTGGTGCGATTCTTTTTAACATCTTTGTTAGTGATATAGCGGAAGGGCTGTTGGGTAAGGTTTGCCTCTTTGCAGATGATACCAAAATCTGCAATAGAGTAGACACCCAGGAAGGTGTAGATAACATGAGGAGGGATCTAGCTAAGCTTGAAGAATGGTCTAGAATTTGGCAGCTGGGATTTAATGTTAAAAAATGTAAGGTCATGCATTTGGGCTGCAGCAATCCAAGGGAGCAATACAGTATAGGAGGTGAAGTACTTTTGTCCACTAAAGAAGAGCGGGACCTAGCCGTGGTTGTGTCTGATGATCTTAAAGTAGGTAAACAGGTAGAAAGGGCGATGGCAGAAACTAGAAGGATGCTTGGGTGCATACAGAGAGGAATGGCTAGCAGAAAAAAGGAGGTGATAATGCCTCTGTATAAGTCTTTGGTGCGACCTCATTTGGAGTATAGTGTGCAATTCTGGAGACCGCACCTTCAAAAGGATGTGAACAGGATGGAGTCGGTGCAGAGGGTGGCTACTAAAATGATTAGTGGGCTTCATTATAAAGCATATGAGGACAGACTTAAGGATCTTAATATGTACACCTTAGAGGAAAGGCGGGATAGAGGTGATATGATTGAGATGTTTAAATACCTCCATGGCATAAATGTTCAGGGAGAGAGCCTCTTTCAATTGAAAGCAAGTTCTGCTACGAGGGGACATGGGATGAGGGTGAAGGGAGATAGATTCAGGAGTGATATGCGGAAATATTTCTTTACGGAAAGAGTGGTGGATCCATGGAATAGTCTCCCAGTGGAGGTGGTAGAGATGAGGACAGTAACTGAATTCAAAAAAGCATGGGACTAACACAGAGGATCTCTAAAGGTAAAACGTGGACTGTTGTAGTTGTTGATATGGAAGGACAGACTAGATAGGCCATGTGGTCTTTTTTTGTCATCATGTTTCTATGTTTCTATGTGATAACATTATCCCAATGCTGGGGCCAACAGCCTGCCGCTCCATGCATCATTGGATTGTGGAGCCTGTGTGAGTGGGTGTTTGCACCCCTGTTCGCCGCTGCTTTGGGCTTTGCACATGTTGCTGTTGTATCTGCATTGTAGGGTAAAATATAGGGACTTGCTCTGCAGGAACCACAGCTGGGACTTGCACCTGTGACCCTCTGCTCCTGGACACACTGGCTGGGTGTACTGCACCACACTGTTGCCACAGATGCATGGTAGTCCCTGGGGCTACCTGCACTTTTCCTCAGCCATACCTTTTATGTTGCACTGCACACCACGTACTGATGCAGAGCATGGCCTAGGTCCACTGCAGGGAGGTGGCACTGCCCCCTCCAGTACGGGCACACGCCCCCTGCCAAGTTGACGTGGCCATTTGCTGTCGGTGCTGGTAGTGCGCAGTCCCAGGCCATCCACTATGTAGGTAGGCGCCCGCCTAGGGAACGGGTTCCGGGGTGTGGGGGCATACATGGACATCCTCACATCCCCCCATCACTGCCTACCACTATTATGTCCCCTCCACATGGGGGCGGGATGGCTGGGGGGATGTCAGGTCTGTGCCCTAGCGACTATTGGCTAGGGTGGACCAGGTAGATATTGGTGGATTGTGTTTGGCCTTGGTTAACTGCTGTCTTGCTGATCTCCGGTGTCTATGTTCCTATGTGCCACCTAGGCACCCGCCTGGTCCACCTTGTGCCCCGGCTGCCCATGCTACATGTCCCACCTGCGGCCCCCTATGCCCCATTTGCACCATCGCCATAGTGGCCATTCATACTTTGGCACTATGGTATTGCTGTACATGGAGCACTACTATCACAGTTATTGGGCTCCCTGCCTGGGCTGTACATTGCTGAGACTGAAATGGTTTCTCTCTACTGCATATGTGCATCTAACGGCAGGTTTTCAATCGCGTTAGGATTCAGCTCTTCAGATCAGCGCGTTAGTGTGAATGGAGCCTCTCCCTGCCCACATTCCGCCCATTGACCCCTTCTCTCCACCCTCTCTCCACCTTCTGCGGTGTTTACCGCGCCGCGGAACGTCTACGATTGTTAACGTTACGTAACGCGTGTTATGTAACATTAACGATCGTTAACGTTACATAACGCGCATTATGGATCGTTAACGTTACATAACACGCGTTATGTAACGTTACCGCAGTTTAGTAAACATACCCCATTGTTTTGCTGCAGCCAGGTTTGTGTTTCCTTAAGGCATTCCTCTAGGTGATTATAGTTCGGGTTGATTGTGTCCAGTTGAGTATATAGCATTATGTCGTCTGCATAAATGTGGTAATTAATCTTGAGTTTCTGAAAAATCATACAGACGGGTTTTATGTAGAGGTTGAACAGTAGTGATGACAACGCTGAGCCTTGAGGTATTCCCTGTGTTTGTGGGAATGCCTTTGATTTTTCTTGATTGAAGTGTACCTGCTGCATTCTGTTGGTTATGTAGGATCGGAACCATTTTAGGGGAGTTCCTTTTATTCCTATTGATTCCAGTCTGTTGATGAGGGTTCCATGACTTACTGAATCGAATGCAGCAGTTATATCTATGAATATTAGTATGAACATTTTCTTTTTGTCTTTAAGGCCTTTGTATAGTTTATTAAGTAGTGCGAGTAGAAGTGTTTCTACCCCATGGAATTGTCGGAAACCATATTGTTGGTCATCAAGCGCATTTCTGGTGTCAGTGTGAACTTGTAGTTGTTGCAGGACTGCCTTTTCGATAGTCTTGGCTATGAATGGTATACTTGAGATAGGTCAGTATGAAGATGGCTCATCCTTCTTGAGTGTTTTGTTTTTTAGTATAGGTCTTATGAGGGACTTTTTGAGCTCCATTGGCATGATTCCTTGTTGTAGAGATTGGTTTACTATGTGACTTATGTAATGAGCAATTTCTTTCTTTGTTTCCTTGAGCCAAGCTGCTGGGCAGGGGTCTAATGGGGAGGTTGTGGTGTTTAGGCTTGTGATTATGTTTATTATTTGTCTGGGCTCGATGGTGTAGAAGGCGTGCTACTCCTCATTGCTGTCCGTCGCTGCTGTGCCAGGGTGTGGGGTGCAGTTTGTAGTTTGGGTTCGGGTGGAGAGTCCTGTTGCTGGTGGGTTGAGTTTGCTGGTGTATTGGTCAGCTAATGTTTTTGCTTTTATGGTGTTATTGGTGCTATCGTCCTGGGCAGTTTTGGTAAGGGATTTGACAAGTTCGAACAATTCTCGTAGTCTGTTCAGTGCCTTGTTGAGTAATTTGGTGTGATGGTTTTTCTTTGCGATGTTGATTTCATCTTTGTATTTTGTGAGGGATGTTAGATATTCTGCTTTTCGTTCAGGGGGTTTTGATTTTCTCCATTCCTTTTCAAGTTTCCTGAGGTCTTTCTTCATTTTATTCAAAGTCGTTGTGTACCAGGGCTCCGTTTTGGTTTTTGTCTTGGTATTTGTATTGTTTGGTGCTTTCATTTTTAGCTCTGAGACTGTTTCGATTCCTTCGTTCCATTGGTTTATCAGGATTTCCAGGTCAGTGTTGTCGATATTTACGTGGCATATAATTGAGTTTATTAGGACTTCTTTGTCGAATTTCTTGTATTTCTTTCTGTGTTGAGTTTTTGTTCTAGTTTGTGGATTGTCTGGTTTAATAGGTAGGTATAAGGTAAATTTTATCGGATGATGATCAGTCCATGGGACTTGTGTTATTTGTGGTGCAGGTTCTTTGCCTCCATTGTGTTGGGGTTTCTTGGGTATAAATACCAGGTCCAGTATGCTTCCTTTGTTATGGGTGGGATCGTGTATTATTTGCTTGTACCCTAGTTGGTCCATGGTTTCCATGAAGGTGCTTGCATGTGTAGGTGAGGTTGAAGTCCCCTAGTATAATTTGGTATTTTTTGCTTGTCGCTGTACAGATCTTCTCTAGTGCGGCAGCAAGAGTTTCATGTTGTGATATAGGGGGTTTATAGATGAGACATATTATTAGAGTTTTGTTTTCCAGTTTGAGAATATCAATTCTATCGACTGTGTTTTGCGTGGTGTTGGTTAGATTTAGGGAAACTTTTGCAATGATTAGGACTCCCCCTCCTCTTCTGTTGGTTCGTGGACAGTTGAAGATTTTGTATCCTGGTTTATTTAATTGGTTGAGGAGAATTGCGTGGGTGTCAGTGATCCACGTTTCCGTGATGCATAGAATGTCCGGTTTTTCATCTGAGATGACGTCATGTATAACTTGTATTTTGTTCCTTATGGAGCTGGTGTTTATTAGTATACAAGTTTGTGGGGTTTGTGGGCTGTTGTTGGGTTGTGAGTTTATGTTGGGTTTTATTTCGTTTACTCGTGTGTGCATTTTCTTTGGCTTTGCGCTATGGAGTTTGCATGGCTTAACAAGGTTTTGTTGTTGCATTGCATTGTGTGTGTTGGTGAGGTATTGTGATGTGTATATCGGGTAAGTATGTATCATAAACAGTGTGTATGTATATGTGGGTTGCCATGTGTATGGAAGATGGTTGTGTGTATGGGCTAGGCATGTGTGAGTATATATCGTCATGCAGAGATATATTAATAGCAGGATGTTAATAACTTCCATTTTCATTGCTATATGATTTTCTAATACTGGTTACACTATAGTTGTAAATTGGTCAGATCTCGTGTCACGCTTCCAGTGGTTATTTTTCTCTTTTTAACAGTCTCTATAACAGTCAGTTTAAACAGTTCTGATATCCTGATTGTTATTTTCCTCTTTTTGACAGATTTTATGACAGTCGGCTTTAAGCAGTTCTAATATTCTAAGGGGTATGTTTACTAAACGGCGCTAAAGGTGCAGCTGCGACGTTATCATGCGATACGTGACATTAACGCGTGATAATGGTGCTTTACCATGCGAGAACATCATGTATCACGCGATAATGTCTGCGGCGGCGTTAAGGTGCGCAGAGGATGGACTAAGGCTCCCCAGAGGGCAAAGTAAGGCTCCCCAGGGGCAGAGATGAGGGGTCAATGGGCGGAGAGTGGGCGGGGAGAGGCCCCATGCACACTAACGCCGTGAAATGAAGGTCTGAAAAGTAGCGCCAGTGAAAACCTCTCGCTAGAGATACATTTGTAGGAGAGAGAAACCATTTAAGTCAGCAATGTGCAGCAAAGCCAGGGAAACCCAGAAAAGTAATAGTAGTGATACATGTGCAGGAACCAAAAAGGCAAATAAACATATTAAATGACCAGAACCACATTTTAAATCCCCATAACCAAGCTGGCCAATAGTGCTACTAATGATAAACATAAAGCAAAACTACTGGCAAAGCTTAAAAAGGAAGATATCATGTTTGGAAGGGGCTATGCTCTTTCCCCCTACAAAGTGAATGATCCCACAGTGAAATAGCAGTGATCAGGGTTTTGTCATTTATATTGGGCAGGTTTGTTATGCTGTGGTCCAGCTGGGGCACAGTGCGGACTAGGCAGATGCCTAGGTGTCACATAGGAATGCCGAAACTGTAAAGCAGCAAGACAGCAACTGACGAGGGTCCAATATGGGCACGAGTGTGTGTCCCACAGTGTCACAGGGGATATTACCCAAGGGCACATAACATTGGCACATAACATTGGCAGGTGGTGCCGGGGGGAAGTGCGCATGTCCATGTAGGCACCCCTACCCGAGAACCCACACCATAGGCAACTGCCTACCGGCACACTGGATGGTCTGGGACTGCACACCACCAGCACCACTGGCATAAGGGCATGTCAACATGGTGGCGAAGGGCTGATGGTGGTGGAGGGGGCAGTGGCATCTGCCCACAGCAGACCAAGGCCAAACCCTGTTTAGGTGGGTGCCGTGTGGTGCAACAGACAAGGTCTGCCTAACGAACACTAATGGTAGCCCCAAGGAATGATCTGCTTCTGTGGCAACAGTTTAGTGCAATACACACAGCCAGTGTGTTCAAGGGCAGAAGGTCACAGGTTCAAGCCCCAGCTGTGGTGCCTGTAAGGCGCTCTATAAGGCACCCTATACAGTGCCCTATAGGGCACATTATAGGGTGCCTTGGCAGACAGGGCACTTTATAATGTGACCTATGAGGCACCTTTGGTTAGGGCACTTTGAGGGTGTTTTTGCTGGCAGCACTGATTTAAATGAAAAGAAAATGCCTCAGACAGCCATTTTAGATTACACCACTGCAGGATTGAACCCATGACTTCTGCCTCCACATTGCAGTAACCAGTGGGCTACATCATTATAGCTTCTAACACTGTGCTGGCATGTACTTAGGGTTAACGCGCGTTAACGTGCCACGGCGCCCACTATCGCGTGATACATATTCTTGCTACCTTAGGACTGGAACGCCCACTCCTTATATGGCATTCTTCACATTATCGCTGCAACTAGCGCTGGTAATATTAGGACGGTTTAGTAAACATACCCCTAATTATTATATCAGAATTCTTTCGGCTGGTAGTTAAGTTGCTTGTGGACACTGTCCGAGTTTTATTCACTATAAAGGTTGATTGCTTCTAATGGACTCAACAGTATTGGTTATCTGCGGTTGTCGGAGGCTGGCGGTGTCTGGGGTGAGTGAGCTCAACCCTGGGAGGGGAGCTCAAGCTTCGATTGTGCTTCTGTGCAGTTGTAGTTGCGTCCTCATTTGAGTCTCGTGTCAGACACTGGCTGGTTCAGGCAGGCTTGCTGGTGCGTTGTGGGCCTTGAGTTATGGGCCACCACCTAAGGGCCAACGCCAGCCTCCGACAACCACAGGTAACCTACTGGCGCTCTTTTATTCGAGCAGGGGCTGCCCCGATTGGGCAGCCGAAGTGGCAGGAGGCGGCTGGAGGCGGTGCGGATGTCGGCGTCGGCTCTATCCCTCCTGGGAGAGCTTCTGGGGCTGGAGAGGCAATCGGCACGGCTGGTGCTCTTTTATTAGAGCAGGGGCTGCTCCCATTGAGCGGCCAAAGCGGCAGGAGGTGGCTGGAGGCGGCGCGGATGTCGGCGTCGGCTCTATCCCTCCTGGGAGAGCTTCTGGGGCTGGAGAGGCTGTCGGCAGGGCTGGTGCTCTTATTCGAGCAGGGGCTGCCCCGATTGGGCGGCCGAAGTGGCAGGAGGTGGTTGGAGTCGGTGCGGATGTCGGCGGCGGCTCTATCCCTCCTGGGATAGCTTCTGGGGCTGGAGAGGCTGTCGGCACAGCTTATGATACCTAACATTCTATTTGCTCTCTTGGCCGCCGCTGCACACTGAGCTGAGGGTTTTAAAATGTTATCCACAATGACGCCTAAATCTTTTTCGTGGGTGGTAGTTCCTAATGTGGAACCTTGCATCGTGTAACCATAGTTTAGGGTGTTCTTTCCTAGGTGCATAACTTTGCACTTGTCCACATTAAATTTCATCTGCCATTTTGATGCCCAGTCTTCCAATTTATCAAGATCCTCTTGCAATTGTCCACAATCCTCTTGGGTTTTAACAACTTTAAATAGTTTTGTGTCATCTGCAAATTTGATAACCTCACTCGTTATTCCCTTTTCCAGGTCATTTATGAATATGTCAAAAAGCAGCGGACCCAGCACAGATCCCTGGGGTACACCACTATTCACCTTTCTCCATTGGGAAAATTGGCCATTTAGCCCTACCCTCTGCTTTCTATCTTTTAACCAGTTCCTGATCCACAATAGTACACTGCCTCCTATCCCATGACTCTTTAGTTTTTTGCCCAAAGTCTCTGATGAGGGACCTTGTCAAAGGCTTTCTGAAAGTCCAGATACACTATATTAACCGACTCATCTTTGTCCACCTGTTTATTCACACCTTCAAAAAAACATAACAGATTAGTAAGACAAGATCTTCCTTGTCTAAAGCTCGTCACATCAAACATGATCAGCATGAGGGTGTTAGGAGTTAATGTAAGGGAGGGGTGACAGGAGAAGGTGATTGTTAGAGGGGTGGGGGGGATATGGGGCGGGTAATGGATCTGGGCAGAAGTAGATACTATGCTTCCACTTCTTTCTGCACTGGCCACCATAGAGAAGAGGCCCTAGGCTGGGGGGACCTCTTCACCATACAGGATATATTACAATGGAATAAGTACAAAACCACACTGGATACCGGCTGAGGATCCTTTCATGGAAATGTGCTGTCTAGGACTCCCATTAAGCACTCTAAAGTCCTGAGGAACCAGGCACACTAACACTGCGACATAATCTTCCTCCAAGAGACTCATCAAACCCCCTTTGAACATGCCAAAATATGCTTTGAATGAGTGGGGCAGGTGTTTGGGGCACCGGCGCACAGCCACAAGGGCAGGGTGGTAATTTTGCTCCATAAGAAGATAAGGTTTGCCTGTATCACTGAATATTCAGATTCCAAAGGGTGCTACATTATTTTGAAGGGGGATTTGGAGGGACGGCCGATGGTACTGTGTAATCTTTATAACTCATCTAGTCAAGAGGGACCTTTTTATGCAAAAATACCAGCTGCACTAGAGAAATTTTCCTTCGACACAGTGGCTGTTGGGAGCCATCTCAATGGCATCCTGGACCCCACGATGGACACCTCTCGCCAGGACCAGAGGGCTAGGGAGGGGACATCTCATGTCCTTCAATACTTTAGATGACACCTCCACCTTCTCAACCCCTGGCGACTTCTACTGCCAGACAATAGGGATTATACACACATGTCACGTGCCCACAGCACCAGTGTCCGGATAGATTACTTGCTAACTTCAGGGTCCTTGCACATGAAGATGCGGCTAAAACATGTCCCAGCAAAACCTTGGATCATACCCCTATCTGGATTAATATCACCTGTCAATCTCAGACACAGAATACTCGTCTTTGGCATTTTCCTTTGGACCTATATAATGACGAGAACTTCCAGATATATATTAGAAAGTGTTGACTAGGCTATGCGAAAAATAATGCCCAGCATCAGGAGAACCCCGAATTATTTTGGGAATCGGTGAAAACTGTGCTAAGAGGAGACATTATTGCTTATTGTGCCAGACAGTGATGAATACTAAATGCGCGGGTCCTAGGCCTAGAGCGCCAAGTAGTTAAGATGCAAAATGAACAGGCCCGATGTCCTACCATAGGATCTCAGACTCGCTTACTAGAGACTCAGGTGGCCCTGAACGATGTCCTACACTAAAGAGCTAAGAAATCATGGGCCTATAAATATCGACTTTTTCAGTACAGTGACAAAATCAGGTGGCTGCTGGCCTGTTGTCTTCATGGACCCAGAGGCCCCTGGACTGTGCCACTGCTATGTAATGAGACGGGCCTACTATATAACGATACCCCAAATATAGCCCAGTTATTTTAGAATTTTTATATGACCCTCTATCGTGGGGAACAGGTGTCTCCAAACTAGATAAATGCCTATCTGGGGCGACTTTCCTTGCCGAGACTCACAGAACAACAATCTGCTCTGCTTGATGCACCTATTACTGCAGAGGATACCCAGGGTATCCTCAGAGCCCATTGTTGTAAGACCCGGGCCCTGATGGGTTTACAGTAGAGTTTTATAAGATTACCTGCGATCTAATTGTTCCACCACTGATTGATACGTACTGTTCCTGAGCCCAGAGAGGCAAATTTCAGTGGGTAGACAATAGGGCCTATTTAACCCTAATTCCCAAACCCGGGAAGGACCCTGAACAGACAGGCTCCTACTGCCCAATCTCACTAATAAATTATGATTTGAAACTTTGGGCCAAATTCTGGTGGAACGCTTGGCACCTCTTCTTCCAGAAAAAGTCCAGGAATGACAAGTGGGCTTTATGCGTGGTCGGCATGCAGCGAGCAACATGAGGAAAATTATAGTTACCCTAGAGTGGGTTTGAGAGAGGCAGATTCCATCTGTCCTGATCAGCTTTGATGCCAAGAAGGCCTTTGAACAGGGAGGGTAGGATTACCTTTTCCGGTTGCTACCTCACTATGGCTTGGGAGAGTCTTTTATCCACATGATTAGGGTGCTTTATTTTGCCCCACCTCAGCAGTACTGGTCAATGACTATTCCTCCAAGGTCTTCATGTTGGAACGGGGGACTCGGCAGGGATGCCCCCTCTCTCCTTTGCTTTTCGTTTTAACATTGGACCCCTTTATCTGCACACTGATGGACAGCTCTAGGGTGACAGGAGTACATATAGGGAGATCGGAGTTTGTAGTGTCGGCCTTTGCGGATGATCTGCTAACCCACATAACTAAACTGCAAACGTCTTTATCCCCGGTTTCTCAATGAATTTGAGTGATTTGGGCAGATCTCCAGTCTGTGAATTAATAAGGATAAATCGGAAGCTTTGGATATCCTGGGCAATATGGGGCATGTTTTCCTCATGAAGTGATATAGCTTCTATATCGACTAAATTGCATGGCCATATTGACACAAATACGGGTCAAAATGCAGGAATGGAACCCCTCTCTCAATGTTGGGGAGGGTGGCAACCTTTCAGATGTCTCTATTCCCCAAACTGCTCTATATTCTACAAATGTTACCCATCTGCTTAGTGCAAAAAGATGTGGCTATTTTTGAACGAGACCTATGTCGGTTTATCTGGCGAGACAAATCAGCAAGTATTCCATTGGCCATGATCCGGGGTGCCTGGCGATGGGGGAGGGGGTAGGGATCTCTGATATCCATTGCTATGCTCGTGCCTGTCAGCTGAGACACCTGAAAGACTGGCTGGAGCATATGGAGATATTCACCCCTCAGACACTAGAAGAAGACTTTGTCATGGCATTCAAACTACTAGTGGCGCTGCAGGTCGAGGGTCATGTGCTGCCCTCTCGGATCCTCCGCAGTGCACTTGTGGAACCGATTCGAGCTGCTTGGTGTTTTTTTTAGCTCAAAATACGTTATTTTGCTGGAGGTGACTAGCTTCTTACCACTCCAAGGCAACCCTCTATTTATACAGGGCACAGAGAATTGGACCTTACAGGAGTAGAGGGACAAAGGGATAATCAGTGTGGGAAACATTGTAGATCTGGAGGAGCATATTAAACCTTTTCATACATTAAGGACAGAATTTGACCTGGGTAGGAACCAGGTGTTCGTTTATCTACAGCTCCGTCATTATCTTAACTCTCTTCCTCGAGAGGGGCTGGTGGGGGAGAAACACTGAGACTGTTGCAATTTTTTGAGCTAGAAGAACAGATTAGACTTAGCATATCACAATTATCTCAGAAATTGCATCACAGGTCTCCATGTCTGACCTTTTTAAAGATGGAGCAGCGATGGGCAGACGAGCTGGGCACCCCGGTGGAGTTGGGAATGGTCTGTCAGGCAGTGGCACGGATCCCAGGTTTGGTAAGGTCAGCATGACTACAAGAAATTCAGTATCGCGCGCTTTCTCGTGCACAATTTCTCCCCATCTGGCCTTTCATAGTGGAGTGGTTCAGACTAGTAGTTGTCGATGCTGCAGTGAGCCCTGGGCAGACCTAGGGCATCTCTGGTGGAACTGTAGGAAGATTCAACAATATTGGGGCCGAATTCAAACATATATAAGCTCACTGGTGGGGCAAAGAGTGGAGTGGACAGGGATGCTAGTGATTTTGGATGTACTGCACCCCAATTATCCTAAGGATTGTTGGACATGCTTGTTAGTGTGAAAGGCCTGTGTGGTTGGAAAGCAGGTGATCCTTCATCACTGGTGAGAGGTGTTCATACCCTCCTATTGGGCATGGTGAAATTACTCTCACCAACTGATGCTAATGGAGCATATTGCAGCCAGGGGATGCCGGGTGGTGGGACAGTTTTCTAGTTTTGTGGAGTGCCTACTTTGATCACCTAGGACCCACAGCTCGCAATGAGGTGTTGACTTTTCAATAATGCCAACAGGAGGCAGTGGGGGAGAGAGTGGGTGGTGAGTGCAGGAGGTGAGGGGGGGGGGAAAGAGTGGAGGGGGTTAGGAATGGGGGATAGTAGAATGATGTCATAAAGGGCCATTCAGTGACTCCGGCCATTGAACTTACTTAGTCGAGATGCTGTGTAAGAGCACCCACAGCATCTTGACGATCCTATGTTAATAGACGGGTGGAGGGTTGGAAAGGGGGGGAAGGGCGGGAATTATTAAACAGATAAAAAAAGGTGAATAGTGGAGATAAAATTATTAAGCAGATAAAAAAAGGTGAATAGTGGAGTACCCCAGGGATCTGTACTGGGTCCGCTGCTTTTTGACATATTCATAAATGACCTGGAAAAGGGAATAACTAGTGAGGTTATCAAATTTGCAGATGACACAAAACTGTTTAAAGTTGTTAAAACCCAAGAGGATTGTGGAAAACTGCAGGAGGATCTGGATAAATTGGAAGACTGGGCATCCAAATGGCAGATGAAATTTAATGTGGACAAGTGCAAAGTTATGCACCTAGGAAAGAACAACCCACACTATAGTTACACGATGCAAGGCTCCACATTAGAAACCACCACCCAGGAAAAAGATTTAGGAGTCTTCGTGGATAACATGTTAAAACCCTCCGCCCAGTGTGCAGCGGCGGCCAAGAAAGCAAATAGAATGCTAGGTATCATAAGGAAAGGGATGGAGAATAAAACAAAGGATGTTATAATGCCTCTGTATCGCTCCATGGTACGACCGCACCTTGAATATTGTGTGCAATTCTGGTCACCGTATCTTAAAAAGGACATAGCGTTATTAGAAAAAGTACAGAGAAGAGCCACCAAATTGGTGAAGGGGATGGAAGGCTACTCCTATGAAGAGAGGCTAAGAAGGTTAGGGCTCTTTAGCCTGGAGAAGAGACGGCTGAGGGGAGATATGATAGAGGTCTATAAATTAATGAATGGAGTGGAACGGATAAACATGGATCAATTGTTTACGCTATCAGAGTATAGAAAGACTAGGGGACATGTAATGAAGCTACAGGGTAAACTATTTAAGACAAATAAGAGAAAATATTTTTTCACTCAACGTGTAATCAAACTCTGGAATCTGTTACCGGAGGATGTAGTAAGGGCTGTTAGTATAGCTGGGTTTAAAAAAGGTTTGGACAAGTTCCTGGAGGAAAAGTCCATAAACCACTATTAAAAAGGGACCCAGGATATCAATGCTTGACCCAGTACAAGCATTGTGGAACCTGTGTCTTTTGGGGATATTGCTAGGTACGTATGACCTAGATTGGCCACTGTTGGAAACAGGATACTGGGCTTGATGGACCTCGGTCTGACCCAGTATGGCATGTCTTATGTTCTTATGTAACACAAAAAGCAACCACATCCTGTTTGTTATCTCAATGTATACATAATTCACTGTGAACTGTTACGCCGTTTTTTTCTTTGGAGATGTTATTTGTTGATGGTTATAAATAAAGATAATAATAAAAAAAGGGTCTACAGGGCCTTGCAAGTGCTGGCATTCCTAACAGGGACTACATTGCAAGCAAGGTAATTCTGTATGGCTTTTAAATACAAGCTCTCTGCCTGAAAGCTCTTAAAGGGGTTTTGGTTTTCATTTTTAAAAGCTAATTCTTTTTGTATACTGCAAAGTGAGAATTTTTTTGTGGTTTTGGGCAAGCTCTGACAGAGTTCATTGCTTTTTGTTCCAACTACCTATTCACGGCTAGCTTTTTAGCCACTGAGCTCATCAGATCCCGCCCTACCCACCTCAGCTCCCATCCATCCCATGTGAGCATTCTTGCTTTATAGGACATCTCCCCAATTAGCTACACACAGGGACATAGAACAGTGCTGATAGAGCACATTTAAAAGAAGTTAACTGATTTTCTCTTAAAGAACAGCTGAAGAACAGGTAGTGACTTTGGTAGGTCTCTCTCCTTTATTTCAACAGGTACTAAAGTTCCACCAACTGAACAATGGTTGGAAAAAATCTTATTGCCAAAGCTGTTGCCCCCTTTACAACTTCGCCTCTGCCCAGACAGAGATCCTGATGCCAGTTGAAGGTCCAGTTTAATGTGCAGGATACAGCATACTGGAGCTCTCAGGAAACAAGTGGAGGGGCTCAAGAAGAGGTGGCAAAGCTGAGAAGCATTCGAGACAGTGAAAAGTTCATTGATGAGATGCTTCTTGAAACAACCAAGTTCTCTGACAGAGGTGAAGATCGGAGGCTACAGAATGTAGAAAGTTGGACATGAGACACCAGAGCCTGCAGAATCAAAACTCCAACTTTTCCAGCCCTTGAATTAAAGAACCAGTATGCAGTCATGGAAGTAGAGGTGGTGAAAGCATCCCAGGAAAGGGAAGAACCAGAGCTCAAGCACCCCAAAGTTGCAGAATCAGAGACCACAATGAAGTGAAGGGTAGTGGTGGTTGGTGAGTCTCTTCTGAGGGGTACTGAGGCTGCCATCTGCTGACCAGACTTGATGTCCAGAGAGGTGTGCTGTCTGCCAGGTGCCAAACTCCATGAGATTACAGAGTTTGCCAAAACTCATCGAGCCTTTGAAAATTTTCCAGTGTGATACTGATAGGTATTCCTCTGTGCATATCAAAAGTAACTTCATGGTTCTGGGACAGAGGGTGAAGCAGATAGGTGCACAGGTGGTGTTCTCTTCAATCCTCCCTGTTGAGGGTAAAGGCCGAGGCAGAGAAGCTCACATCCCGGAGGTGATGCATGACTGCGTGAATGGTGTCATTGAGAGCGTTTTGGTTTCCTGGACCATGGGATGATGTTCCAAGGGCTGCAGAGCAGAGATAAAATAATATTAAAGCTATAGAATTACAGGGCTTATATGGGAGAGAGGAGGCACTCTGGGTTAAACCAGAAAGAGGGAAAGGGAAATCCATTTGCAATGCAGTAATATACAGATCCCCCTCACAGGGAGAAGAAGTGGACAGAGATTTAATAGAAGACATACACAGCATTGCCATGAAAGGAGAAGTACTACTGATAGGTGATTTCAATATACTGGATGTTGATTAGCTCATCCCTGCTGCAGTATCATCTGGAAGTACGATGATCCTGGATTCTCTAGAGGGAGAATTATTCAGGCAACTGGTAACAGAACCCACATGTGAAGGGGCCATACTTGCCGGCGCTTACCAATGGTGAAAGTGTTTCTGATGTTATAGTGGAAGATCATCTCACATCCAGTGATCACCAGATGGTATAATTCAGATTAGGACTAGGGCTGATAAAATCCATTCAAATGCAAAGGACAACTAACTTTGCAAAGATGGGACAATACCTCAAAGAGGAGTTAGCGGGAAGGGAACAGCTGGAGGACATAGAAAACAGTGCGCAAAACTGAAAGGAGATATTTTAAGGGCAAAAAACCTTTTTGTTAGAAAGGTAAATAAATGTAAAAAGAAAAGGAGGCTGCTATGGTTCTCAAAAGAAGTAGCTGAAAAGGTGAAGAAGAAGAGGGAGGCCTTTAGGAAATACAAGAGATCACAGAGAGAGGAAGACAGGCATCTATATTTGGAAAAACGTAGAGGCTAGAAAAGTAGTTAGGAAAGCAAAGATACAAAAAGAAGAAATAGCCAAAGCAATAAAATGGGGGGGGGGGGGGGGGGGTTAAGACATTTTTAAGATAGGTTAGTGAGAAGAGGAAGGGCAAAAGTGGTATTGTCAGACTGAAGGGTAAAGGGAAGGAATATGTAGAAGCTGATGAGGGTAAAGCGGAATTGCTTAACAGATATTTCTGTTCTGTATTCACAGATGAAGGGCCAGGAGCAGGACCTCAGAAAATACCCACAAATAGGAACAGAAGTGACGGGGAGCTCGATCGATTTTCAGAAGACTGTGTTTCTGAGGAACTAGCTAAACTAAAAGTAGATAAAGCGATGGGGCCAGATGGGATACATCCGAGAATACTGAAGGAACTTGGGGAAGTTCTAGCAGCGCCACTGACTGACCTTTTCAATGCTTCTTTTTGAGTTGGGAGTGGTCCCAAAGGACTGGAGAAAGGCACATGTGGTCCCTTTACACAAAACCCAAAGTAAGGATGAGGTTGAATACTACAGGCCGGTTAGCCTAATCTCTGTGGTTAGTAAATTACTGGAACCACTGCTAAAAAACAGATAGGTGAGGTTTCTGGAGTCCAATGGATTGCAGGATCCGAGGCAGCATGAGTTTACCAAAAGCAGGTCTTGTCAGACCAATCTGATGGATTTTTTTGACTGGGTGACCAAGGAGTTGTACTGAGGGAGAGCCCTAGATGTGGTGTACTTAGATTTCAGTAAAGCTTTGGACCCTGTTCTGCTCAGACGACTTATAAACAAACTGTGCACCCTAGGGATGGACCCTAAACTTACTGATTGGATTAGAAATTGGTTGAGTGTGAAGCGGCGAAAAGTACAAGTAAATGGAGCTCACTCTGAGGAGAAGGAGGTTACCAGTGGTGTGCCACAGGGATCTGTCCTTGGTCCGAATCTTTTTAACATTTTTGCTAGTGTTATTGCAGAAGGGCTGTCGGGTAAGGTTTGCCTGTTTGCGGATAATACCAAGATTTGCAATAGAGTAGACACCCAGGAAGGAGTAGATAACATGAGGAGGGATCTAGTTAAGCTTGAAGAATGGTCAAGTATTTGGCAGCTGAGATTTAATGCTAAAAAATGCAGGGTCATGCATTTGGGCAGCAAAAATCCAAGGGAGCGGTACAATGAAGGGGGTGAAGTACTTCTGCCCACAAAAGAAGAGTGGAACTTGGGCGTGATTGTGTCTGACGATCTTAAAGTAGGTGAACAGGTAGACAAGGCAATGGTGAAAGCCCGAAAGATGCTTTGGTGCATACGGAGAGGAATGGCCAGCAGAAAGAAGGAGGTGATAGTGCCTCTGTATAAGTCTCTGGTGTGAAAAGAGTGGTAGATGCATGGAATAGTCTCCCAATGGAGGTGGTAGAGATGAGGACAGTATTGGAATTCAAAAAAGCATGGGACAAACACAGAGGATCTCTAAAGGTAACAAGGAGATTACTGTAGTTGATATGGAAGGGCAGACTATAGGTGATAAGCCATGTGGTTTTTTTTCTGTTGTCATGTTTCTATAACATGATCATATTTGATTGAGGGAGGATAAAAAGGAAATTCACTGAATAGCATTTAACTTTCAAATAGGAGACTATGATAAAATGAGGAAAATAGTTAAGAAAAAACTGAAAGGAGCAAATGGAAAGATTAAGGGGTATGTTTACTAAACCATCTTAACGTCGCAGCGGTGGCATTATCGCGCGATAATGTAACATTATCACGTGATAATGTCACTTAGCGTGTGATAACGCAGCAGCGGCCTTAAGGCACACTAATGCTGTGAAATCCGGGTCTGAAGGGTGGAGTAAGGCTTCCCAGAGGGCGGAGAGAAGGGGTCAATGGGCGGAGAGTGGGAGGGGAGAAGCTCCTGGCACACTAATGCAGCAAAATCCAGGTCTGAACACTAACGCCAGTGAAACCCTAGCGTTAAGGCACATTTGCAGGAAAGAGAAACAATTTCAGTCAGCAATGTGCAGCAAAGGCAGGGAAACCCAGAAAAGTGATAGTTGTGATACATGTGCAGGAAAAAAAGAGGCAAATAAACATAAAAAAGGACCAGAACCACATCTAAAATCCCAATAAACAAGCTGGCCAATAGTGATATTAATGATAAACATAAAACAACACTACTGACAAAGCGTATAAATTAAAATATCATGTTTGGAAGGGTCTATGCTCTGTCCCCCTACAAAGTGAATGATCCCACATTGAAATAGTGCTGATCAGGGTTTCTGTCGTTTAGATTGGGCAGGTTTGTTATGGCGTGCACATGTGCAGCAACAGCAGAGTGGGCACGTAGGCAAGGGCAACTGTACTGATGCTGTAAATGGGATACAGGGGGCTGCAGGCGGCACATGCTGTGGTCCAGCTGGGGCACAGTGCGTGCTAGGCAGATGCCTAGGTGGCACATAGGAATGCCGAAACTGTAAAGCAGCAACACAGCAACTGACGAGGGTCCAACATGGGCATGAGTGTGTGTCCCACGGGAGATTACCCAGCAGGTACCCCCAAGGGCACATATCATTGGTAGGCAGTGCGGGGGGGGGGGGGGAAGCACGCATGTCCATGTAGGCACCCCTACCCGAGAACCCACACCATAGGCAGCTGCCTACAAGCATACTGGATGGCCTGGGACTGCGCACCACCAGCACCACCGGCATAATGGCATGGCAGCATGGTGGCGGAGGGGTGCTGGTGGTGAAGGGGGCAGTGGAATCTGCCCACAGCAGACCATGGCCTAGCCCCGTTTAGGTGGGTGCCGTGCAATGCAACAGACAGGATCTGTCTGACGAACAGTCATGGTATCCCCAGGGAATGAACTGTCCCTGTGGCAACAGTGTGGTGCAGTACACACAGCCAGTGTGTTCAGGAGCAGAAGGTCACAAGTTCACGTCCCAGCTGTGGCTCCTGCCAACCCTGTCCCCATATTTTACCCAGTAATAAAGATGGAACCTTTATTGCAGATAAAATAAACATGCCTGAAGCGCCTATATTTTACCCTACAGAGCACAGACACCATAAACATGTGCAATCCCTAGAGCAGAGTTTCCCAACTGCAGTCCTGGAGGGCCAAACACCATTCAGGTTTCATGCTGTCCCTAATAAAAATGCTTGTGCTGCATTAGTATGCGCCACCCCCATTGTATGCAAATGTACCTCATTCATATTCATTAGGGACAGCATGAAAACCTGAATAGTGTTTGGGCAACCTGGACCGGAGTTGGGAACCTCTGCCCTAGAGCAGCGGCCAACAGGGGCATAAACACCCACACCCACAGGCTCCACTATCCAAATCCTCATGGAGAGTCAGGCTGTTGGGCCCTGCACGCAGCAGCATCTCCCAATACTAGCACTTGCATACCTTAGCAATGCCGCCCTAAACTTGGGAATACGTTACACATGTATCAAAAGGTTGCTATGATTAATGGCAGATAGCAATTCCTAAGTTAAGCACAATTTGCTGATAGAGTTGCATCATAGCAACCTTTCTGATATCTGTGGAGTGTGTTTCAGTTTTGGTTTCTGACAGTGTTTACCACCTCGGGGAGTGACCCCAACAGTATTGCGTACCATAGCCATGCCTGCACTGTGCCCAGGACTGGTGTGGTGGCCAGGGCTGCCAAAAACCTCTATATTTGCACAATGCTGGCATAGGTGTGGGAGTGTGTGTCTGTCTATCCAGAGTGTTGTGGCTGCCAACACCTTACTGAGCCCACACTGCTTGCACTGTTTCCAGTGTTAGCCTGTCAATGTGCATAATGAGGAGCAAGGTACTGTGGGTATGGCCCAGACAGGGTGGCCTGGGCAGGATGCATCTGCACAGGGCTTAAGGCAATAGCTGGGACATTGTAGTGCCCAGCCACCACCTGCACGGACAGGGTGGCCACAGCATGTCCTGCTGGGAGGTTACTCTCACTGTGACTGAGCAGTGACCATGGCATGGCTAGGTTCCCCCATAGTGCTATATAGTATTTTTCTCAAGTGATATTGATGGGTTCTCTTTTCTGGGGCCCAATCACTGACTTATCTGCTTGGCGTGTGTGCATGCATCTCCTCCAGGAACATGCACTGTGGACTAGCTAGTAGACTGTCTGCAGTTAGTACGTGTATAGCTGGCACACCTTGCAGGGTGCAGTGGCTGGAGAATGTCAGATAGTGGGAGGGGCAGCTGAGCATTTCCAGGCCTACTGTCTGTCTGCCATTGCATTATGAATGCGTACAGATCTGCATTGACTGTCCTGTAGGAGTGCCTGTTCCCCAGCAGGACTGGGGTTGATGGTCCCCTCTACTGCCACCATTGCAGGGATGTAGAATGTGGATCTGTTGGTGGGTGATCCTGTCCCCCACCCTGAGCCCCAGAGGGTGGGTTGGGTGGTGCTACATAATCTGCCTATGGGTCCAAACACCCCCCTTCTCTTAAATCATGTGACCATAGCACCCACACAGGATATGCACTATTCTGGGTGCATCATAGTCCACGAGGGGTAGATATGACTGGGAAATACAGTTAGACACAGGTGTATCCTAGGTGTGTCTACAAGGACTACCTATCACACACTCACACTGATGGCAACGTGCAGCATAGCCTATCTCAGCTAAGACAGGTGCTGCGGACCTGGTGCTGGGTGCCCCACCTCGCCCTCAGGGTGAGCACAGTACCCCCACAATGTGTCGGTCTGTAGCTACTCTGTGCCAGTAACACAAATGGTCAGTTCCCCCTTCCAGGCCAAGGTGCTGTGGGGGTGCTTACCCCATCTTGTGATCATCTGTAGACTGTTGATCTGCATGTGCAGTGCGTCATGAGTACGGGTGGGTTACCCCTATCCTGGTAACCACAGCAGACAGTTTGTGTGGTGACCTGCAGTCCTTCTGTTGCCAGCCAGGGGTCTGTTAGTAGCTATAGAGATGTAGCCCACTGGTTACTTCACTGATTGTGGAGGCAGAGGTCATGGGTTTGATCCCACAGTGGTGTTATTTGATAGGGCTGTCTGAGGCATTTCCTTTTTTAATTTAAATTAGTGCTGACAGCAAAAACACCCTCACAGTGCTGTAACCTTAAGGTGCCTCATAAGGCGCCCTATAAAGCGCCCTATAGGGAACATTATAAGGTGCCTTGGCGGACAGTGCACTTTATAATGTGCCCTCTGGAGTGCCTTATAGGGCGCCTTATGTGGCTCCTTAGGTTACGACACTGTGAGGGTATGTTTGCTGGCAGCACTAATTTACATTAAAAAAGAAAATGCCTCAGACAGCACTGATTTAAAGTAAAGGGTAATGCCTCAGACAGCCTTACTCATTAAGCCCAATGGGGGATTGCATTCATGACCCCTGTTTCATCAGTCAATGTATTAACCATTGCACTACACCTCTGTTGCTATGTTTCCAGGTCAGCGCACCTAATTAAGGCTAATGCGCGTTAACGTGCCACGGCTCCCTCTACCGCGTGATAACGGACTTTATCGAGCGATAACCCGAAATGCTTCCTTAAGACCGGAACGCCCATTACCTTATATGGCATTTGTCACAGTAAGACTGCAACTAACGCCGGTAACATTAAGACGGTTTAGTAAATATACCCCTAAGAGTTTACATAAGGCCTGGGCATTATTAAAAACATACTATCTTGGAAGCCCAGACCAGATATAGTCCACTCTTTAAGAAAGGTGGAAGGAAGGCCAAGCAACAGCCAGCATGGCATAAAGATGAAGTCAGAGAGGCTGTTACACCTAAGAGAGAATCCTTCAGGAAATAGAAAAAAAGAGCTAAATGATGAAAACAGGAAACAGCATAAATACTGGAAAGTTAAATGCACAGCACTGATAAGGCAGGCAAAGAGAGAATTAGAAAAGAAGCTTTCCATAAGTAAAAGCATATAATAAAAACTATTTCAAGTACATTTGTAGCAAAACATCTGTGAGAGAGCAAGCTGGATCATTAGATGATATAGGGGTAAAAGGGGCACTAAGAGAGGACAAGACTATAGTGGAAAGACTGAATGAATTCTTTGCTTTAGCCTTTATTGAACAAGATGTAGGAAACTTACTATGCCAGAAATGATATTAAAAGGCAGTGTATCAAAAGGATTGAAACAATTTTTGATAAATTGGGAAGATGCAATACAGCTATTTGATAAATTAAAGAGGAGCAAATCACCTGGACTGGATGGCATACATTCCAGGGTGCTGATAGAACTGAAATATGAGATTACAGACCTACTTTTAGTAATCTGTGAACTATCATTAAAATCATCTGTAATATCTGAAGATTGAAGAATGGCCAATATAATGCAAATTTTTAAAAAGGGTTCCAGGGGTGATCCAGGAAACTACAGACTTATGAGTCTGTACCGGGCAAAATGGTAGAAACCATTTTAAAGAACAAAATTACTGAACATGTAGATAGTCATGGTTTAATGGCAGAAAGCCATTGTCTCACTAATCTCATATTTTTTTGAAAGTGTGAATAAACGGGTAGATAAAATTGAGTCAGTTGTTTTTTTTTATTATAATTATTATTTTTTTTTTTTAAATGCTTTTACAACAACACATCCTCCACAAATGAAAGATAAAGAAACTGTATCATCATTAGTGGAAAAAGAAGAAAAAAAACAGAATATACTAACCAAACACAAAAAATACTATATAAGACCACAATTATGGAAACAAGAAAAGGAACATTTCACAAAAGAAAATTCAAGGAATCAGAAAACAGCACAGCCAGGTTTATGGTAGATAATTACCCCTCTACAGGCCCCTCCCTACCCGCCAAAAAACTTAGAAGCTGTTTGGGGTCAAAGAAAAGAAATCTCTTATTATTTAGAAACACAAAATACTGACAGGGAAATTTTAACAAAAAAGTAGCTCCCAGGGCGAGAACCCTTGGTCTTAGACCCAAGAATTCCTTCCTCATAACTTGGGTAGCCCTCGAAAAATCAGGAAAAATTTGAATCCTAAACCCCAAAAACAGATCCTGCATATGACGAAAATACATTTTCAAAACTGTTTGTCAATCCATCTCCAGTGTAAAATTAACAAGCAAGGTAGTTCACTCGGTCACTACTTCCAGGGAATTCTCCAGGAAGCCAGTAAGGTCCAAAGAGTCCTGCTGGCTACATGATTGATCCATTCCAGGAGCACTAGCTCCAGGCTCAACAGACAAGCATTGTGCCCGGGTAATCGACGGCAGACTGTCCGAAGGACCTCCCGGAAATATTTCTTCACCATCTTACTCGCTGAGACCAATGGAGACTTAGGAAAATTAATAAACTTTAAATTATTCCTCCGAGAAGAGTTCTCCAGATATTCCATCTTCTGAATCAACACTGCAGAGCCTTTAACCAGCGCACTTTGAGTCTCCTGGACTTCCCCAGACCTTGCTTCCAAAATAGACAACCTGAAAGCTTGCAAAGTCTGCTCCTGAGAGACCTCCACCAAGAAATCCTTTACGGAGGAAAGCTCCACAGAGAAAGTACTTACAAGGACTGCACACAAGAGTTCATCAAGGTCATTACCTGCCAAATAGAATCCATAGTTATGACTGCCTTTTTTCTCAACCCTCTGAGACCCGGTGGAAAGGAGACACCTCCCTCAGTCACCACTCTTCTCTCCTGAGCAATGCCATTCACTGTATCCACTCCCCAAGCCCTGGTGAGGACACCGCCACTTGAGAACCTGCTGGGCTCACATCAACTCCTACCGAAGCTGGCAGCAACCGTGCAGGTGAACTGGAGACACTTCCAGGTCGCGGAGGCACAGGTCTCTCTTCAGGGCTCAAATTAGCCCCGCCGAAATACCGCTTCAGACTCTGAAGTTCAATCCACCCTCAGAATTCTCTGAGCCCCCAAGGCAGAGGCTGACACTCCGGAGGTCTGGAGCTTCAGTTTCCTCTTCCTCCCCAGCATCACAGCACTGAGAACCCCCAGGAACAGGACACCAAACTGAGCAGGAGAGCCGCAGCTAACAAGAAGACGCCATCTTGTTTCCCCTAGACGTCTATCGGCTAGCCAGTTGTTATAGTATATCTGGATTTTCAGAAAGCCTTTTACAAGGTCCTTCATGAGTGACTCGGGGAAATGAAAAAGTCATGAGATAGGAGGCAGTGTACTATTGTGGATCAGGAATTGGTTAAAAATAGAAACAGGGATTAGGGCTAAATAACCAATCTTAGCAATGGAGAAAGGTGAATAGTAAAGTACCATCTGGTGATCTAGTAAGTATTAAACCGTCTTGATGTTACCAGCGCTAGTTGCAGTGTTAATGTGAAGAATGCCATATAAGGTAGTGGGTGGTCCGGAAGGAAGGTTGCAAGGAATCGGTATCGTGCGATAGGGGGCGCTGTGGCACATTAACGCGCGTTAACCCTAAGTTCATGCCCCGCAGTGTTCAAAGCTATAGAGAGGTAGCCCACTGGTTCCTGCAATGCCTGTAGAGGCAGAGGTCAGGGGTTCAATCCTGCAGTGGTGTTATGTAAGAAGGCTGTCTGAGGCATTTCCTTTTAATTTAAATCAGTGCTGCCAGCAAAAACACCCTCACAGTGCTGTAACCTAAGATGCCGCATAAGGCGCCCTATAAGGCACTCCATAGGGTACATTATAAAGTGCCCTGTCCGCCAAGGCACCTTATAATGTGCCCTATAGGGCGCTTTATAGGGCACCCTATAGGGCACCTTATGAGGCACCTTAGGCTACAGCACTGTGAGGGTGTTTCTGCTGGCAGCACTGATTTAAATTAAAAAGAAAAGCCTCAGATAGCCTTATTAAATAACACCACAGTAGGATCAAACCCATAACCTCTGCCTTTATAGTCATTGACACAACCAGTGGGCTACATCTCTATAGCATCCAACATAACGCTGGCTGGCTACAGAAACACTGCAGGTCACCACACAAACTGTCTGCTGTGGTTACCAGGATAGGGTAAACCCACCCGTACCCATGATGCACTGCACATGCAGATCAGCAGCCTACATCTGATCACAAGATGGGGTATGCGCCTCCATAGCACCCCGGCCTGGTAGGGGGAACTGACTGTGTGTGTTACTGGCACAGAGTAGATACAGACCATGACATTGTGCGGTTCCTGTGCTCACCCTGAGAGTGAGGTGGGGCACCCAGCACCGGATCCGCAGCACCTGGCTTGGCTGAGATAGGCTGTGCTGCAGGTCCTCATCAGTGCTAGTGTGTGATAGGTAGTCCTTGCAGACACACCTAGACTACACCTGCGTTCGTCTGTATTTCCCAGTCATGTCTAGCCCTTGTGGGCTATGATGTACCCAGAATAGCGCATATCCTCTGTGGGTGCCATGGTCACATGTTATAAGAGAAGGGGGGTGTTTGGACCCATAAGCGTATTATGCAGTATCACCCAACCCGCCCTCTGTGGGTCAGGGTGGGGGACAGGATCTCCCACCAACAGATCCACATTCTACATCTCTGCAATGGTGGCAGCAGAGGGGACCATCAACCCCAGTCCTGCTGGGGACTAGGCACCCTACAGGGCAGTCAATGCAGATCTGTACACATCACATAGGGCACTGGCAGACAGGCAGTAGGCCTGGAAAAGCTCAGCTGCTCCCCACCACTATCTGACATTCACCAGCAGAGGGCACAGTCAGTCTCCACCCGCTGCACCCTGCAAGGTGTTCCCACCATACACATGCTAATTATAGACAGACTGCTAGCTAGTACGCAGTGCATGTTCCTGGAGGAACTGTGTGCACCCAAAAATGGGATGCGAGCACACACACCAAGCAGGTATGACAGTGATTGGGCCCCAGAAAAGAAAACTCATAGATATCACTTGAGAGAAATACAGTATAGCACTATGGGGGAACCTAGCCATACCATGGTCACTGCTCAGTCAGGGTGAGAGTGATCCCCCCCCCCCCCCCAGCATGACATGCTGTGGCCACCCTGTCAGTGCAGATGGTGGTCGGCACTACAATGTCCCAGCCATTGCCCTATGCAGATGCATCCTGCCCAGGCCGCCCTGTCCGGGCCATACCCACAGTACCTTGCTCCTCATTATGCACATTGGCAGGCTAACACTGGAAACAGTGCAAGCATTGTGGGCTCAGTAAGGTGTAGGCAGTCACAAAACACTGGATAGACATACACACACTCCCACACCTATTTCAGCATTGTGCAAATATAGAGGTGGTTGGCAGCCCTGGCCGCCACACCAGTCCTGGGCACAGTGCAGGCATTGCCATGGTACTCAGTACTGTTAGGGTCACTCCCCGGGGTGGGAAACACTGTCAGAAACAAAAACTGAAACACACTGCACAGATATCAGAAAGGTTGCTATGATGAATCTCTGTTAACAAATTGTGTTTAACTTAGGATTTGTTATCTGACATTAATCATAGCAACCTTTTGATGTATGTGGAACGTGTTTCCAAGTTTAAGACGGCATTGCTAAAGTATGCAGGTGCTAGTATTGGGAGATGCTGCTCTGCACAGGGCCCAACAGCCTGACTCTCCATGAGCCATTGGATAGTGGAGCCTGTGGGTATTTGTGCCCCTGTTGGCCGTTGCTCTAGGGCAGAGGTTCCCAACTCCGGTCCTGGTGG
Organism: Ichthyophis bannanicus; assembly: GCA_033557465.1. NCBI lineage: Eukaryota > Metazoa > Chordata > Amphibia > Gymnophiona > Ichthyophiidae > Ichthyophis > Ichthyophis bannanicus. The sequence goes on from CM066042.1 coordinate 289,131,472, forward strand.
GCCAAACACGGTTCAGGTTTTCATGCTGTCCCTAATGAATATGCATGAAATACATTTGCATACAATAGGGGCGGTGCATACAAATGCATCACAGGCATATTTATTAGGGACAGCATGAAACCTGAATGGTGTTTGGCTCTCCAGGACTGCAGTTGGGAAACTCTGCTCTAGGGATTGCACATGTTTATGGTATATGTGCTCTGTAGGGTAAAATATAGGCGTTTATGGCGTGTTTATTTTATCTGCAATAAAGGTTCCGTCTTTATTACCATGGTTTATTACTGGGTAAAATATAGGGACATGGTTTGCAGGAGTCACAGCTGGGACTTGAACCTGTGACCTTTTGCCCCTGTATATACTGGCTGTGTGTACTGCACCAAACTGTTGTCACAGAGGTTGATCATTCCCTGGGGATACCATGACTGTTTGTCAGACAGACCTTGTCTGTTGCAGTGCATGGCACCCACCTAAACAGGGCTTGGCCTTGGGCTGCTGTGGGCAGATGCCACTGCCCCCTTCACCACCAGCACCCCTCCGCCACCATGCTGACATGCCCTTGTGCCAGTGGTGCTGGTGGTATGCAGTCCCAGGCCATCCAGTGTGCTGGTAGGTGGCTGCCTATGATGCGTGATATGGGGTAGGGGTGCCTGCATAGACATCCATGCTTCCCCCCGCAACCGCCTGCCAATGTTATGTGCCCTTTGGGGTACTTGTTGGATACTGTCCCCTGGGACACTGTGGGACACACACTCGTGGACATGTTTGCCCTTGGTCAGTTGCTGTCTTGCTGGTTTTCCGTTTCTACATTCCTATGTGTCACCTAGGCATCTGCTTAGTCCAACCTGTGTCCCAGCTGCCCCACTGCATGTCCCGCCTGCTGCCCCCTGTACCCCATTTGCAGCCTCACCGTAGTGCCCTTTCGTACTTGGGCACTATGCTGTTGCTGCACATGTATCACTACTATCACTTTTCTAGGTCTCCCTGCCTTTGCTGTACATTGCTGACTGAAATGGTTTCTCTCTCCTGCAAATGTGCCTCTAAATGAGGTTTTCACTGGCATTAATTTTCAGACCCTGATTTCACAGCGTTAGTGAGCCTGGAGCCTCCCTCTGCCCACTCTCTGCCCATTGACCCCTTCTCTCCACCCTCTGGAACGACTTACTTCACCCTCTGTGCGCCTTAACGCCACTGGAGACTTTATCGCGTGATAAGTGACATTATCGTGTGGTATTATCGCGCGATAATGTCACTTATCGCATGATAACATCGCCGCTGTGATGTTAGTGCTCTTTAGTAAACATACCCCTAGGTGTCCAAATGGCAGATGAAATTTAATGTGGACAAGTGCAAAAAGGTTATGCACTTAGGGCAGAACAACCTAAACAATAGTCACACCATGAAAGGTTCCATGTTAGGAATGCAGTTGTGGCCAAGAAAGTAAATATAACGTTAGGGATCATAAGGAAAGAATTAGAAAATAAAACCAAGGATATTATATTGCCTCTGTATCACTCCATGGTGTGACCACACCTTGAATACTGTGTTTAATTCTGATCACCATATCTTAAAAAGGATATAGCAGAATTGGAAAAAAACAGAGAAGAACAGCCAAAATGGTAAAGGGGATGGAAGGATATACCTATGAAGAAAGGCTTAAACGGTTAGGGCTCTTCAACTTGGAAAAGAGACAACTAAGGGGAGATATGACAGAGGTCTATAAAATAATGAATGGAGTGGAACGGGTAAATGTAGATCGGTTGTTTACTTCTTCAAAAGTAGAAAGACTAGGTGACAAGCAATGAAGCTACAATGTGACATATTTAAGATTAATTAAGAAAATATTTTTTCACTCAGCATGTAATCAAACTCTGGAATTCATTACTGGAGGATGTACTAAAAGCTGTTAGTGTAACTGAGTTCAAAACGGGTTTGGACGAGTTCCTGGAGGAAAAGTCCATAAACCATTCTTAAAGAGGACTGGGGAAATCCACTACTTACCCCTGGGACAAGCAGCATGGAATGTATATATTTTTGGGGAAACTGACAGGTACTTGAGAGCTGGAATGGCCATTGCTGGAAACAGGATACTGGGCTTCAGAGATTCTTGGTCTGACCCAGTATGGCATATCTTATGTTCTTATGTTATGTTCTTATAGAAACAATACAGAGAAGAACAACCATAAATGGTAAAGGAGATGGAAGGATATCTCTATGAGGAAAGGCTTAAAGGTTTAGGGCTCTTCAACTTAGAAAAGAGATGGCTGAGGGGAGATATGATAGAAGTCTATAAAATAATGGATGGAATGAAATGGGTAAATTTAGATCATTTATTTGTTCCTTCAAAAAGTAAAAAAACTAGGGGACACACTATGAAGCTACAATGTAGCAAATTTAAGACTAAATAGAGGATATATTTTTCACTCAATGCATAATTAAACTCTGGAATTCATTACCAGAGAATGCAGTAAAAGCTATTAGTATAGCTGGATTTAAAAGAGATTTGGAGGAGTTCCTAGAGGAAAAGTCCATAAACCATTATTAAAGAGGACCGGGGAAACTCACTGCTCACCCCTGGGACAAGCAGCATAGAATCTGTATATCTTTTGGGAACCTGACAGGTATTTGTGACCTGGATTGGCCACTGTTGGAAACAGGATACTTGGGTTTGATGGACCTTGGTCTGACTCAGCATGGAAAGCATAGTTACTCACCTGTAACAGGTGTTCTCCAGAGACAACAGAAATCAATCCTCACATATGGGTGACATCGACGCTGATGGAGCCTGCATGGAAGCATCTCCCCAGCTTTCAAAGAAAGCCTTTGGGAGATGCCATGCATGCGTGGTCCTCTTCCCACCCAAGTGTGCCATCTTGCCTCAGGCTAATGACATAGTGAAGACGGCAAAAATTAAAATATGGTAAAGAAGCAATAGCGAAGGGAGGAAGGAGAGTTGTGAGAGCTGATTCCTGCTGTCCCGGAGAACACCTATTACAGGTGAGTAACTACGCTTTCTCCAGGAACAAGCAGGAAGTCAGCCCTCACATATGGGATTCCCCAGCTACAGGCTACCGAGAACCTGTACAGAATGGCACAGCAACCAGAGAAGGTGAGCCATGAGCTGCAGTAGTTGAGTCCCAACTGAGAGACTCTCGCAAGACCAAGGTGTCCAGTGGAGAACCAACACTCCGGTAGCCTGAACACAGAAGGGTCGAAGGACAAGATTTGCCTACAACCTGAAGAGACTACAGAGTACGGCCTGGCCGAAGGCGCTGTCCCATTGGGACTCCCTCTCCAGGCAGTAGTGATTTGTGAAGGTATGGACCGTAGACCAGGTGGCGGCCTGGCAGATTTCTGTCACACATATGGAACACAGATTTGCCACGGAAGTAGACATGGCCCTGACACAGTATGCTGTCACCTGCTGGTCTAGTGAGATTCCAGTCTGCTCATAGGCGAGTGCAATGCAGTCCGCCACCCAATTGGACAGAGTTCACTTAGTTACTGGGAGCCCCAGTCGGCTGGGGTCATAGGAGACAAAAAGCTGAGGTGCTTTGCGGTGTCCATTGCAGATAGAAGGACAAGGCCCTTTTACAATCCAAAGTGTGGAGGATGGTCTCTGCCATGCTGGTGTGAGGCCTCGGAAAGAAGGTGGGGAGCACTACCTCCTGATTGAGGTGGAATGGGACACCACCGTTGGCAGAAACTTAAGATATGTGCGGAGCACTGCCATGTTCTTGTAGCACCGCCAGCACCCGACAACCCATATCCTCCACTCCTGTCCAATCGGGACAGTGGGAGCTGCTCCCGCCCAATCCGGGCGGTGTTCTTGTAGCACCGCCAGCACCGTAGCACCGCCAGCACCCGACAACCCATATCCTCCACTCCTGTCCAATCGGGACAGTGGGAGCTGCTCCCGCCCAATCCGGGCGGTGGGAGAGGAGGCAAACGGCCCGATAAAGCTCGGCGTCCCTACCCCGAGGGAGCCGTAGCACCGCCAGCACCCGACAACCCATATCCTCCACTCCTGTCCAATCGGGACAGTGGGAGCTGCTCCCACCCAATCCGGGCGGTGGGAGAGGAGGCAAACGGCCCGATAAAGCTCGGCGTCCCTACCCCGAGGGAGCCGTAGCACCGCCAGCACCCGACAACCCATATCCTCCACTCCTGTCCAATCGGGACAGTGGGAGCTGCTCCCGCCCAATCCGGGCGGTGGGAGAGGAGGCAAACGGCCCGATAAAGCTCGGCGTCCCTACCCCGAGGGAGCCGTAGCACCGCCAGCACCCGACAACCCATATCCTCCACTCCTGTCCAATCGGGACAGTGGGAGCTGCTCCCGCCCAATCCGGGCGGTGGGAGAGGAGGCAAACGGCCCGATAAAGCTCGGCGTCCCTACCCCGAGGGAGCCGTAGCACCGCCAGCACCCGACAACCCATATCCTCCACTCCTGTCCAATCGGGACAGTGGGAGCTGCTCCCGCCCAATCCGGGCGGTGGGAGAGGAGGCAAACGGCCCGATAAAGCTCGGCGTCCCTACCCCGAGGGAGCCGTAGCACCGCCAGCACCCGACAACCCATATCCTCCACTCCTGTCCAATCGGGACAGTGGGAGCTGCTCCCGCCCAATCCGGGCGGTGGGAGAGGAGGCAAACGGCCCGATAAAGCTCGGCGTCCCTACCCCGAGGGAGCCGTAGCACCGCCAGCACCCGACAACCCATATCCTCCACTCCTGTCCAATCGGGACAGTGGGAGCTGCTCCCGCCCAATCCGGGCGGTGGGAGAGGAGGCAAACGGCCCGATAAAGCTCGGCGTCCCTACCCCGAGGGAGCCGTAGCACCGCCAGCACCCGACAACCCATATCCTCCACTCCTGTCCAATCGGGACAGTGGGAGCTGCTCCCGCCCAATCCGGGCGGTGGGAGAGGAGGCAAACGGCCCGATAAAGCTCGGCGTCCCTACCCCGAGGGAGCCGTAGCACCGCCAGCACCCGACAACCCATATCCTCCACTCCTGTCCAATCGGGACAGTGGGAGCTGCTCCCGCCCAATCCGGGCGGTGGGAGAGGAGGCAAACGGCCCGATAAAGCTCGGCGTCCCTACCCCGAGGGAGCCGTAGCACCGCCAGCACCCGACAACCCATATCCTCCACTCCTGTCCAATCGGGACAGTGGGAGCTGCTCCCGCCCAATCCGGGCAGTGGGAGAGGAGGCAAACGGCCCGATAAAGCTCGGCGTCCCTACCCCGAGGGAGCCGTAGCACCGCCAGCACCCGACAACCCATATCCTCCACTCCTGTCCAATCGGGACAGTGGGAGCTGCTCCCGCCCAATCCGGGCGGTGGGAGAGGAGGCAAACGGCCCGATAAAGCTCGGCGTCCCTACCCCGAGGGAGCCGTAGCACCGCCAGCACCCGACAACCCATATCCTCCACTCCTGTCCAATCGGGACAGTGGGAGCTGCTCCCGCCCAATCCGGGCGGTGGGAGAGGAGGCAAACGGCCCGATAAAGCTCGGCGTCCCTACCCCGAGGGAGCCGTAGCACCGCCAGCACCCGACAACCCATATCCTCCACTCCTGTCCAATCGGGACAGTGGGAGCTGCTCCCGCCCAATCCGGGCGGTGGGAGAGGAGGCAAACGGCCCGATAAAGCTCGGCGTCCCTACCCCGAGGGAGCCGTAGCACCGCCAGCACCCGACAACCCATATCCTCCACTCCTGTCCAATCGGGACAGTGGGAGCTGCTCCCGCCCAATCCGGGCGGTGGGAGAGGAGGCAAACGGCCCGATAAAGCTCGGCGTCCCTACGGGCGCCCCCGCGCCTGGCGGGCCCGCGCCTGAGGGCCTCGCCAGAGGGCCCTTTGGCGTGGCCCTTAGGCGGTGGCCTTTAGCGTGGCCCATCCCACATCTCCACAACGCCCGAGGCTCGAGCTCCCCTGATCGGGTCAGAGCTCGCCGACACTAGCAACATCAGCAACTATAACTCCATCAAGAGACCCAGCGCAGCAAACACCTCAACAGAGCAGACACCGGATACTCAAAAAGCTCCAGGTACTCTATAAACAACATGCCGCCCTTCCTAACCCCCATCTACGTTCTCACTCCTCTCCTATCACTATACCCCCACCCAAGCACACCCAGCAATCATTTCTATGCAAACACACTGACAAGCACAACCTCTTCTGCACAGACACTGCACCCTCACCCCACCGCACCTAATGACCTCCCATACACAGAAACCACAGAACCGCAACCCACAAACATCTCCAACAACACGAATCACCCAACACACACACACCACACACCACCCAAAAACACCAATCACACCAGCCTCTCCATCACACTCATAAATGCACGCTCAACAAGAAACAAATTCCACATGCTCCAAGACCTGATCATATCTACAAAGACTGACATCCTGTGCATAACGGAAACCTGGCTAACAGAAACGGACACAGTAATAATGAACCAGCTGACACCAACCGGATACAGTTTCCATCACTGTTCCCGAACGCATACGAAAGGCGGAGGAGTAGCCATCATTGCAAAGGACAACCTCCACCTGCGGACCCACACCTCTGAAACCTCCGACGAAGCAGACATCCTCACCCTCACTAACAAAAACATCACAATATGCCTGGTCTACAGAACACCCGCTACAAACTCTGACTTACCAAGGATACTGCACCTGATCTCCGAGAGCATCAATCCATCAAAGGAACCAATTATACTGGGAGACTTCAATCTCCCATCCCTCCAGGACGCACAAACGGAAACATTCCTCAACGCCATGACAGCAATGAACCTATCGCAGATCATAACTGAACCGACACACGAAAAAGGAAACACACTGGACCTCATATTTCTGAACTCCCAGACATCCACCCCATGCAGCAGTCCAACAATCTCACCAGTCCCATGGTCAGATCACTACCTCATACACCTCTCCCACACATATCAACTGAATACAAACAGAGGAATCACGCCACACACACGGAGATTCAAAGCATTCAACAAAGAAGACTTCCTGACACTGACCCTACCTAATCTACTTAAGAGTTCAAACAACCTTGATGACCTCATGGACAACTGGAACGCCACAATATCCTCGGCATCCAGAGCAACTATAAACAAAACCGGCAACAAACCCATCTCATCAAGGGCCCGCTGGTTCACCCCCGTCCTCCGAAAACTGAAAACAAAACTTAGAAGAGCAGAAAGAAAATGGAGGAAGACCAAAAATGACGAAGACAAAAAGCAATACCTACATGAACTCACTGCCTTCCACTCAGAAACCGACAATGCAAAGAGAAACTATCACACCAAAATCATCACGACCGCTGCGAACAAACCTCGAGAACTCTTCCAAATTGCCAAAAAGCTGACAAAGGCACCAACCACCTCCGATCAACTCCCAAATATCCCCGCAGATATCTTGGCTCGACAATACAAACAATTCCAGCAACCTCAACAACCTCACCGATGCGCTACAACCACAAGAACAAACTTCGGAATCGCCATAAATACTGACTGGAACACATTCAATGAAACCTCAAAGGAAGAGATATCCTCCACCATCTCCTGTCTGAACACCACCACCTCCCCACTAGACCCCTGCCCCACCGAATGGATAAAGAAAACCAAGGAAGAACTAAGTGTCCCACTGACTCACATTCTAAACGAATCCTTTCAACAAGGATACATACCTGATGCCCTCAAAACATCAACCATTCGACCAACCATAAAGAAGAACAACCTGGACCCCACGGACCCCACCTCATACAGACCAGTGGCAAGCCTCCCCCTCGCCACCAAGATAATAGAAAAGATAGTCCAACACCAGCTTCAAGATCATCTAGACACCAACGACATACTTGACCCGCAGCAACACGGTTTCCGACCACTACATGGAGTTGAGACCCTCATGACCATCCTAATGAACACACTCATCATCGGAACCCAAGAGAAAAACTCTGGATACATCCTGATCTTCCTAGACATATCAGCGGCCTTCGACACAATCTCACACGAAATCCTCATACACAGACTACAAGCAATTGGAATCAAAGACACTGTACTCCAATGGTTCAGATCCTACTTAACTAACAGACAGCAACGGATCCGCACCCTCTCCACAACTTCGCCCCCCTACCAACAACTACAAGGAGTACCCCAAGGATCCACCCTATCCGCCATGTTGTTCAACATATATCTCCGTCCACTATGCTCAATCATACGCACCCACGACATCAACTTCCACATCTACGCGGACGACATAATGCTCTACGCACCAATTACAACCACCAACCCGAAAAACGAACAGCTGTCTGCCTGCTTCAATGACGTAGCCAACTGGCTGCAGGAGAACAATCTATCCATCAACATAAAGAAAACCGAAGCCATAATAGTAACAAAAGAACCTGATTTCAAACCACCTACCCACCTCAACATGGGAACCACACAAATCCAAGTCCAGCCTCAAATAAGATATCTAGGGGTCATCATCGACCAAGCTCTCACCCTCAAACAACAAATCAGCAAAACTGCTGGGATGATATTCCACAAAGCCAAAACTATTCAACACCTCCGGCCCCTCCTAGAACCTCACGACTTCAGGACCGTGATGCAAGCTGTGACACTCCCTCATCTGGATTTCTGCAACATAATCTATCATGGACTTCCTGCCTCGCACACCAGCTCCCTCCGTACTGCCTTAAACACTACAGCAAGGATCATTCAGAATGCAAAAAAACGGGACCACATAACTCCAATCCTAAGAAACCTTCACCTCCTTCCAGTGCAAGCAAGAATCAAGTACAAAGCTATCTTACTCACCCACAAAACTATCCACCAAAAACAGATCACCTCCCTACACTCATTACTGCCTCGACCATCCCACAACAGATCAACCAGACATTCCTGCAATAACTCTATCGTTGTCCCTTACAAAAGAACCAAATCCACACAACGGACCTGCAACAGAGCATTCGAACTCTATGCTCCATCCCTCTGGAACTCTCTACCAAAACACATCAGGAGCAACGCTGACATCACATCATTTAAGAAACAGCTAAAGACAATCCTATTCCGTGAACATCTCTGAACGGAAACAACACCATGACCTAAACACTTAGAAGTAAACATGTCCATGTCTACCCAAATCATTAAATGTTGACCCTGGTGATGGCCCCACCCTAAAAAAATTACCCCCCCCCGATGTTACATGTTACACCGCTTTGACCCGGTGAAAAGCGGGATATAAATGCAGTTAAATAAATAAATTAAATAAATCTTGTTTGGGGGGACTCTGCCATCAGAGCTTGGAGCTTGCTGGCCCTGCAAGCTGATGTGAGTGCCACGAAGAAGATGACCTTCCAGGAGAGGTAGCACAAGTGGCAGGTAGCCAGGAGCTCAAACGGTGGTTTAGTAAGCTGTGAGAGCACCATGTTGAGATCCCATTCTGCCACTGGTGGCAGACGGGAATTTGGATAGCATGAGGCCCTGTAGGAACCATGATAAAAGGGGCTGGGCTAAGAGGGGTTTTCCCTGAATGGCATGGTGATGCGCTGCAATAGCACACATGTGCACTCTGATTGAGTTGGATTTTAGTCCCACCTGTGACAGGTGGAGTAGGTACTGGAGTATCATCTGAACTAAGCAGGAGAACGGGTTTGCCCGATTCTATGTGCACTAGACCAAGAAGGCATATGCCCTCCTCGTGGTGGCCTTGAGGGAGGCCAGAAGGACCTCTTCCACATCCTGTGGGAGGTTGAAGGGAGTCAAGGCTACCCTTTCAGCAGCCAAGCCGTAGAGACAGGGACCCCAGGTTGGGGTTCAGGAGAGCCCTTCTCCTGACATAGCATTCCTGGGGCACGACCCAGGGAAATTAGCGACGCTGCCGACAGATGGAGAAGCAGTGGGAACCAAGGTTGCCTGGGCCACCATGAGGCTATCAGTATCAGTGATGCCCTGTCACTCTGGACCTTGAAGAGGGTCTTCGCAGTGGAGTTGGTGGTAAGACATAAAGGAAACCTTCCATCCATGGAATCAGGAACACATCCACTGCCACCCGGGATGGGTGCGGCTGGCAGGAGCAGAAGCTTGGCAACTGTATGTTGTCTGGGCTGATGAAAAGGTCCACTAAAGGGACACCCCAGAATCGAAACAGCCGGGAGGCCACCCTGGGATCCAGGCACCACTTGTGCGGCTGGAGGACTCTGCTCAGCTTGTCTGCCAGGGTATTTTCCTGGTCTGGGAGGTAGAATGCCCTTAGGAGCATCCCGTTGCATGTCGCATATGAACAGAGGGCTACCACGTCCTGGCAGAGGGAGTATAACTCTGTGCCCCCCTTGCTTGTTTAAGTAGAACATTGCGACTTGGTTGTTGATCTGGATCAGCACTAACTGGTGCTGCAGCCAGTGGCAGAAGGCTTGGAGAGCCAGGAATATTGCCCGGTTGATCTGCAGCTGGCATTCCATCAGGGACCAGCTGCCTTGTGTGCGGAGGTCCTTGCAATGAGCTCCCCAGCCCAGCAGGGAGGCATCTGTGGTGAGGACCCTCTGGGGGGTGGGTGCCTGGAAGGGCATCCTGGCCTGCAGGTCGAAGAGGATCTGCCACCAGTTGAGGGAATCCTCCAGCTGGCAGGTTACTCTCACCCTGTCCCCGAGTCTGCCTGTGGCTTGTGTCCACTGAGAATGAAGGCACCACTGGGCCTCCCTCATGTGTAGGTGGGCATATGGGGTCACGTGGACCGTAGAGGCCAGGTGGCCCAGCAGGCAGAGGAGAAGCCAGGTGGATAGTGACTGGAGGTGCTGTACCTCTGCGGCTAGCCTCTTGAGGCATTCTGACCTCTCCTGAGGGAAGAAGGCCTTGGCCTGGAGGGTGTCTAGCTGAGCCCCTATGAACCTCAGGAACAGAGCTGGGGGAGGTGGGACTTATGGAAGTTGATGATGAACCCCAAGTGCTGCAGGGCATGGATGGTGCACTTGGTGGCATGGTGCACCTCTGCAGCTGTGCCTCCCTTTATGAGCCAGTCATCCAGGTAGGGAAAAATGAAGGTCCCTTGGAGATGAAGGTGGGCTGCGATCACCACTAGGCACTTGGTGAAGACCATTGGCGATAAGGCCAACCCGAAGGGCAGCACCATATATTGGTAGTGACCTCCTCCCACCACGAAGTGGAGATATTTGCGTATAGGCATCCTTCAGGTCTAAGGAGCATAGTCAGTCTCCCTGCTGGAGGTATGGCAGCAGTGTTCTAAGGGAGAGCATCTTGAACCTCTCCCTTACCAGAAATCTGTTCAGATCCACAGGTCTAAGATGGGCCTGAGGCCCCCTGTTCGCTTGGGAATGAGGAAATACCTGGAGTAGAAACTGGTGCCCCAGAGATGCTTGGGCACTGGTTCCACTGCCTTGTTGTCGAGAAAACCTGGACTCTCCTGGAAAGTATAAGGGTGGCGCCCATTGTAGGTGGAGGATGTAGCCCTCCTTGACCACTTGCAATACCCAGGAATTAGTGGTGATGATGGACTACCTGTGGGCAAATAGGGCCAGATGCCTCCCTGTAGGCTGTTGGGAACTTTCTGGGGGAGAGGAGATCATGCCCAAGGAGTCAAAAGCTCCCCCAGGTTGAGCCAGAGCCAGCACCTGCGCCTGGGACTTGGTTTTTTTTCTTTGCAGGGGCCATGCCCTTGCCCCTTGTGCTGTTGGCCTTGCTGAGGGACCGAGAAGGTTTAGAACTGTGAGGCATTGCTAAAACCTCTCTTTTTCCTCGGGAAGAAGGGATTCTTCCCCAGGGTCTTCTTACAGAGCTGCACTATGGTCTTTTTAGAGAGTCTGGTCCTTGTCAGGAACTCAGTCTCTATTTCATCCGCCTTGTCTGCCATGGCTTTTCCAAAGAGATTCTCTCTGATAGAGGGGATATCGATAAGTTTGTCCTGAACCCATTGTTCGAGGTCAGATGCCTGGTGTCAGGCCCCAATGCCCATAGCGGCTACTCTGGCTGAAGACTCATAGCCATCATAAGCTGCTTGAGATAAAAACTTTGAGCACTCCTTGACCGTTAAGGCCAGAGACTTGAACCATTAAAGGGGTTCTGCATTGAGGCCTGTCGAGAAACCGGCGAGTATTTAAAGATCTGAATTATATCTCCCCTGTCCCTCCTCTCCTCCAGAGTGTACATATTTAGGTCTTCAAGTCTCTTCTCATAAGTCTTCTGATGCAGGCTCCAAATCATTTTGGTCTCCCTCCTCTGAACCGTTTCCAGTCTTTTCATATCCTTTATGAGATATGGTTTCCAAAACTGAATACAATATTCCAAGTGAGGCCTCACCAGCTACTTGTACAATGGCATTAGTACCTCTTCCTTTCTGCTGGTAATTCCTCTCTGTATGCAACCCAGCATCCTTCTGGCTTTTGCCACCGCCTTGTTGCACTGTTTCACCAACTTGAGATCCTCAGAAACAATCACTCCAAGGTCCATCATGGCCAATGCTAAGAAAAGCTGAAATCTCAGTATAGCATGGATTGATTATAAGAAAGCTTTTGACAGCATCCCACAATCTTGGATAATAAATTGCCCTGAAATGTATAAAATAAATCCTGTTTTGACAGAGTGCATTAAGTTCACCATGATAATGTGGCAAACCACACTCTTTATTAAGTATGGTCAGTACATCATTCCTAACATTAAGATCCAGTGAGGACTATTTCAGGGAGATTCCCTGTTGCCATTTCTGTTTTGTATGGCGCTTAATCCAATGAGTATTCTCATCAACTCTCTGGGATACGGATTTAGCTATAATCCTATAGAATGTAATAACCCAGAGGTAAAATCCCATTTACTATTTGTAGACGATCTGAAGCTCTACAGTTACAGCAACCAAACAATTAGCAGAGCAACTCCATGTGGTGAAAAGCTTTTCTGATGACATCACCTCCCCCTTCCTCTCTTCTCTATTTCTATGGATGACGCTACACGCCTCCCCATTTCCTCAGCTCGCAACCTTGGGGTCATCTTTGACTCTACTCTCTCTTTCTCTGGGCACATCCAACAGATAGCTAAAACCTACCGCTTCTTTATAACAGCAGTAAAATTCGTCCCTTCCTTTCTACTCACACTACTAAGATCCTTATCCACTCACTAGTCACTTCCCACCTTGACTATTGTAACCTGCTCCTCACTGGTCTCCCTCTGAATCATCTCTCTCCCCTTCAATTTGTTCCAAACTCAGCTGCACGGATTATCTTCCGCCAGTGTCACTATGCTCATGTAACCCCTCTACTGAAGTCACTTCACGGACTCCCTATCAACGTCCACATCCAGTTCAAACTTCTCCTACTGACCTACATGTGCATTCATTCTGCGGCTCCTCATTATCTTTCCTCTCTTATCTCAGTCTACACCACTCCACTCCTCTGGCAGATCTCTTTTATCTGTGTCCTTCTCTGCCACTGCTAACTCCAGATTTTATTCATTCTACCTTGCTACTCCATATGCCTGGAACAAACTATCTGAATCTGTGTACCGGGCTCCTTCTCTAGGCCTCTTCAAATCCAGGTTAAAAGCCCACCTATTTGAAGCTCCTTTGGGATCCTGGAGCTTCTCACTCTTCTCCACTACTTAGGTATATCTTACCATACTCTAAACCCAGTATACAGGTGCAGAATTGGGCCTTGAGATGGCCCGGCATGCCACACCATACCCGAAGGGACATCCTCCCCACAGGCCCCTTTACTCCTGTGGTGCCGACCCTCTGTTCCCCTGCCACCCGACCCAAGGCTGAGCAGCCAGGCCCAGGATCATGTGGCAGAGACCTATCTGCCACCAGCCCTGGCCTCAGGGAGGGGGGGGGGGGTCTGGCCCCAATCGCCTGGTTAAAGCTGCTTATTCTACCTTCAAGGTGGAATAAGCTGCATGTTCCCCCTGACTCCTCAGTACATACAGGGCTGTGACCTGAATTGGCTGTGTATGTCCTGCTGCCCCCTCCTGCCCTCTGCTGGCTCTTCCCGTACTGCTGCTCTGGCCGTGTGGGGGGAGTCAGAGGGAGAATACAGACAGGATAGCTTGCGGGGCTGCACATCCCACCGGGATGTGCAACTCCACAAGTCGCATCTCAGAATAGGGCCCAATGTGTTTTGTCTTGATCAGCTTGTAAGCTCTGAAGAGCAGGGACTGTGTCTTAAATCTATATGTACAGTGATGTGTATGTCTTGTAGCGCTATACAAATAAGTAGTAGGGTTGCCAACTTTTTCACCGAGAAAAACCCGACAACTGTGGCTCGCCATGCTCCACCCATTCTCCGCCCCTAGTCCCACCCCTGCCCCGCCCCCAGCCCCACCCACAAAAATTACCGAGGATACGTGTAGGCTAACTTCCTTGGTCAGATAATAATTAAACTGGGAACCCCAAAAGCCAAACATGAAATGTACAACACTGGAGAAATAAAACTATAAAGTAATTTCCTCTTGCACTAAACAAAAACGCAAAGATGTTAGCAATACACACTTCCCAGACCAGACATATTCCAGTTAATAAATTCAAAATAAAAAGTATTTTTCTACCTTCTGTTTGGGCATTTTATTTTTCAGTTGCAATTGCTCCAGTCACTTTCTTCTGGTTTCTTTGTGTCTTCTGCAAGCTATCCATTTGTCCTTTCTTCTCTTTTAGATATTTTCCATTCTCTCTCTATTTCTGCTTGTTTCCCTTTTGCTCTTTCCCCCAATTCTTTCCTTATTCCTTTATCATCCATTTAAATTTCACCCTTCCATTCTCAAGCCCCTCTTACTCTCCCAATACGCGGCCCATCGTAGACTTTTCTTCCACACAAAATATCTTTTCCCCTCTCCATTCTCATTCCCCATCCATTCTAGTCCTCCCCCAAAATCAGTTCCCTTATAGTTCTAGACCCACCCAGCATCCACTCCCTTCTAGTCCCATTCTCCCATGCCCCCCATCAGCCCATTTCCAGTCCTATTCCAGCTCTTCATCAGCCCATTTCCAGTGCTAGCCCTCACATCACAGGCCATTAGAAGTCCTAGCCCCCCCACCATCACAGCCCATTTGCAGTCCTAGCCCCCCTAATCACAGCCTATTTCCAGTCCAAGTTCCCCCTCCCTCCACCATAGCCCATTTCCAGTCCAGGTTCCCCCCCTCATAGCCCATTTCCAGTCCAAATCCCCTCCCCATAGCCCTTTTCCAGTCCAGGTCCCCCCCCCTGCCTCATCACAGCCTATTTGCAGTCCTAGCCCCCCCCACCATCACAGCCCATTTGCAGTCCTAGCCCCCCTAATCACAGCCTATTTCCAGTCCAAGTTCCCCCTCCCTCCATTATAGCCCATTTCCAGTCCAAGTTCCCCCCTCATAGCCCATTTCCAGTCCAAGTCCCCCCCCCCCATAGCCCTTTCCCAGTCCAGGTTCCCCCTCATCACAGCCCATTTGTAGTCCTAGCCCCCCCCAATCAAAGCCCATTTGTAGTCCTTGGTCTCCCCCCCCCCCCGACCAGCACTGCGGCTTCACCACCCCCCCCCCCTTAGTGCAGCTTCGCCCCCCACCAGTGCAACTTCACCCCCTGCCACTTAGTGTAGCTTTCCCCCCCTTAGTGCAGCTTCACCCCCTTAGTGCTGCTTCATTCCCCCCCTTAGTGTTGCACCCCCCTTAATGCTGCTTCCACCCCTCCCCCACTCTTCCTTTTCAAATTAACTTTATTGCAGCCGCTGCTCTGTGAAAAGCAGAAGCAGCGGCTGCACGGAGGATCGATTGCGTTCGCGCTCGCGCTCTGTGGAGAAAAGTTGTTTTTTTTGCTCTGGCCGCTCCCGATCTCGCGGCCAGAGCAAAAAACCGGCTTTTCAAGGGCCGGTTCTATATCTGTGCCAGCAGCCGGCCTGGCCATGGAAAAACCGGCCAGGCCGGCTGAAAACCGGTGATTTGGCAACCCTAAGTATTAGTAGTAGTAATAGGATGACTTTTGGCCTTGTCAAATGTGCTAAGGAAACTTAGTTTCAAGAAAATTTGAGCAAAATGGAAAACATTTCCCAGGCTGAGGGCTGTGACATCAAGAACCTTGAACAGGAAGGCATATATAAGTATCTTGGAATAGAGGAAGGAACAACACCCAAGCAGAAATTACTGAGAGAAAAGATCAGTAAAGAATATTATAGGAAACTAAAATCATTATTTTAGTCTCACAGAGGACTACACAAAGCTAAGCTTTCAGATTATACAAGTGCCTGTTTTTATCTTAATATAAATTTCAGCTTGGGCTATAAGTTTAGGATTATTCAGACTGCCTACATTCCTTGCATAGCCTTTAAATCAGATATCTGAGTGTGCCCTCAGTTCATATAAGGTCTACTGGCCAGGGAAACTTGTGATATACAGCTACTTGGAATTGAAATGCACATTTGATTTAGATTTGCAGAGATCTAGGGGTATGTTTACTAAACTGCGGTATTGTCACCCGCGTTAGGTTCCACGGTAAAGGTACAGATGCCCATATAAAGGCTTGGGTGGTGCATCGTTACAGCAAGCCGTATCAGCTAACGCACGTTACAAGGCGCCATAGACAAACACGCGTTACAAGGTGCCTTATAAGGTGCCTTGTAAGGTGCATTATAAAGTCCTTGTTAGGTGCCTTATAAGGCGCCTTGTTAGGTGCCTTGTAAGGTGCCTTGTAAGTAAGGCGCCTTATAAGGTGCTTTGTAAGGTGCCCTGTAAGGTGCCTTCTAAGGTGTCTTGTAAGGTGCATTATAAGGCTCCTATAGGCTCCTTAGGCTAAGCGCCGTATTAGGCACCCCTGAACAAGGCACCGTAGAAGGCACCCTGGGCTATGCAACCATAGGTTAAGGTGGCCTAACAAGGATACGGTGCCCTAGGTTAGTGTGCCCTAAAGGCTGCAAGGTGCTTCAGGATGACATGCATGCCCTGTGAGGCACAGAGACAGCTGTAGCCCTAACACTAGATAGGGCACTGAGGAAAGGCAATGAACAGGCGAGTGAAGGAGGGAGAGCTGGGAGCCGCTGGGCCTGCCATATCTGCGGGCATCCCATGTGGCTGCCAGTACTGTTGACAAACATGGTGGGGGCAACTGTACCACAGCACAGGGTGTTGGCAATGTAAAGTACTGGAAAGACAGTTGGTGGCAGACGATGGGAATACGTGTCCCCCAGTGGAGGCGGAGGTGGTAGGATATACAATGATGGGTGGACAGAGGAGTGGTGGTGCCATGCAGATCAGAAACAGGTGAAGCAAGCACGATGAGGCGCAATGCATGAAAGGGTAGCAGTGCAGGACATGGGGTGGCAGCCTGCACAGGCAGACAGGACTCTACATAGCTGAGAGGTGCAGATAGATGGACCGAAGGAATGTTGGCAATTGTGGCGAGGGTATTATGGGCTGGCAGCACAGATCTGCAAAAATATGACTGTTAGAGGCATGCAAACTATTTGAGTGGGACAGGCATGAAAGGAGGAAACAATGAGGAATTGAGCCCAGGCACACTGCTGAGAATGGCATTGTACTAACCAGCAGGCTATACCTCTGTGGTGTATCTTACAGCAATGACTGGGTACAGAAAGACTGCAGGTCACCGCACAAACTGTCTGCTCTGAGTGCCAGGATAGGCTAACCCCACCAGTACCCATGATGCAATGCATATGCTGAATAGTTGTCTACCGCTGATCACCAAAAGGGGGCCGGAACCTCTCCGGTACCTCAGCTTGGAAAGATGAACTGACAGTGTGTGATACCGGCAAAGAGTAGCTACAGACCATGCCAGTGTGCAGGTTCTGTGTTCACCCCGAGGGATAGGATGGGTGCCCAGTACTAAGAACATAAGATATGCCATACTGGGTCAGACCAAGGTCTATCAAGCCCAGTATCCTGTTTCCAACAGTGGCCAATCTAGGTCATACGTACCTAGCAGTTTCCTCAAAAGACACAGGTTCTGCAATGCTTGTACTGGGTCAAGCATTGATATCCTGAGTCCCTTCTTAATAATAGTTTATGGACCTTTCCTCCAGGAACTTGTCCAAACCTTTTTTAAACCCAGCTACACTAACAGCCTTTACTATATCCTCCAGTAACAAATTCCAGAGTTTGATTACACGTTGAGTGAAAAAATATTTTCTTTTATTAGTCTTAAATAGTTTACCCTGTAGCTTCATTGTATGTCCCCTAGTCTTTCTATATTCTGATAACGTAAACAATCGATCTACGTTTACCCGTTCCACTCCATTCATTAATTTATAGACTTCTATCAGCCGTCTTCCAGGTTAAAAAGCCCTAACCTTTTTAGCCTTTCTTCATAGGAGTATCCTTCCATCCTCTTTACCATTTTGGTGGCTCTTCTCTGAACCTTTTCTAATAACTCTATATCCTTTTTAAGATACGGCGACCAGAATTGCACACAATATTCAAGGTGCGGTCTCACCATGGAACAATATAGAGGCATTATAATATCTTTTGTTTTATTTTCCATTCCTTTCCTTATGATACCTAGCATTCTATTTGCTCTCTTGGCTGCCGCTGCACACTGGGCCGAGGGTTTTAACATGTTATCCACAATGACGCCTAAATCTTTTTCCTGGGTGGTGGTTCCTAATGTGGAATCTTGCATTGTGTAACCATAGTTTGGGTTGTTCTTCCCTAGGTGCATAACTTTGCACTTGTCCACATTAAATTTCATCTGCCATTTTGATGCCCAGTCTTCTAATTTATCAAGATCCTCTTGCAATTTTCCACAATCCTCTTGGGTTTTAACAACTTTAAATAGTTTTGTGTCATCTGCAAATTTGATAACCTCACTCGTTATTCCACTTTCTAGGTCATTTATGAATATGTCAAAAAACAGCGGACCCAGCACAGATCCCTGGGGTACACCACTATTCACCTTTCTCCATTGGGAAAATTGGCCATTTAGCCCAACCCTCTGCTTTCTATCTTTTAACCAGTTCTTGATCCACAGTAGTACACTGCCTCCTATCCCATGACTCTTTAGTTTTGCCAAAAGTCTCTGATGAGGGACCTTGTCAAAGGCTTTCTGAAAGTCCAGATACACTATATCAACCAACTCACCTTCACTTACTTGGTTATTGTAATTGACTAAAATCTCAATAAAAAAGAACCAAAAAAAAAACCAACTCACCTTTGTCCACCTGTTTATTCACACTTTCAAAAATACATAAGAGATTAGTAAGACAAGATCTTCCTTGTCTAAAGCCATGTTGGCTGTCTCCCATTAGGCCATCACTATCTACATGCTGAGTAATTTTATTCTTTATGATGGTTTCTACCATTTTTCCTGGTACTGACGTGAGGCTCACCGGTCTGTAGTTTCCCGGATCACCCCTGGAACCCTTTTTAAAAATTGGTGTTACATTGGCGATCCTCCAATCTTCAGGTATTAGAGATGATTTTAATGATAGTTCACAGATTACTAATAGCAGGTCTGCAATCTCATATTTCAGTTCTTTCAATACCCTTGGATGTATACCATCCGGCTCAGGTGATTTGCTACTCTTCAGTTTATCTAATAGTTGTAATACATCTTCCCGATGTATCGATATTTCCTTCAATTCTTCCACACCTTTAAATACCACTTCAGTCATGGGTAACATCCCTACATCTTCCTCAGTAAAGACCGAGGCAAAGAATTCATTCAGTCTCTCTGCTATCGCTTGTCGCCTCTTAGTGCCCCTTTAACTCCTCTATCATCTAATGGACCAACTGACTCTCTCACAGGTTTTTTGCTGCGAATGTACTTGAAAAAATCTTTATTTTGCGTTTTTGCTTCCACAGCAAGCTTCTTCTCAAATTCTCCCTTTGCTTGCTTTATCAATGCCTTGCATTTGATTTGCCAGTGCTTGTGCTGTTTCCAGGTTTCGTCGTTTGGCTCTTTTTTCCATTTCCTGAAAGATGCTTGTGGTACTAGAGATAGGTCCTGCTGTACATCCCCATTGCTACCAGTGTGTGACAGATGTTCCTTGCAGTGCATCCAAAGGTAATTTGGTGTCCATCTGTATCCTACAGTCACATGTGGCCCTCTGGGACCAGACACCACCCAGATTAGTGTGTACCCTGTGTTAGGGTCTGGCTGACATGGGAACCTGTTATCATGGCAGAGGGGTTTCTAGACTTGCATTAGGTTTGTGTAGCAGTGCCTTTACAGGTCAAAATGGTATACTCTATATACCCCAAAGGGCCCACAATCACCCCTTTTTATAGGTAAAGTACAGGTGCATGAACCCCGGTGAAGCAACCACCATCCTGCTGGTATAAGACAGCTCTCCAGAGTTGGTGGGCCAGAGCCATACCTGTGACTGGGGCAGTGGCAGACCAGCAGTAATGCTGGGATCAGGGCTGGAAAACCCTAGCTGCCTCACACCACTGTCTGTCAGTCACCAGAGACAGCACAGTCAGACTGCACCTGCAGTATCTTATAGGTGTTCCAACCATGCACAGTCTAACTGCAGATAGTCCACTAGCCAGTCCATAGTGCATATTCACAGAGAAACTATGCAAACCAAGCAGGTATCTCAGTGATTAGGGCCCCAGACTGGGAACATAAAAGTATTACTGGAGACAGATAGTGTAGAGCGCTATATGGGAACCTAGACATGCCATGGTCACTGCTCGGTCAGAGTGAGTGCCCTCCCAGAATGCCATGCTATGGCCACCCTGTCCATGCAGGTGGTAGTCGGGCACTGCAGTGTTCCAGCCATTGCCCCACACCCTGTGAAGATGCATCCTGGCCAATGTGTCCTGTCCGGGCCATACCCACATTACCTTGCTCCTCATTATGCACATATTCAGGCTAACGCTGGTAACAGTGGGACATTGTGGGCTCAGTGAGGTGTGGGCAGCCACAGAACAATGGATAGACATACACACACACACTCCTATGGCAGCATTGTGCAAAGATAGGGGTGGTTGGCAACCCTGCCCGCCACACTGGTCCTGATCACAGTGCTGACAATGATAAACTGTACAGGAGGTAGTAGTAGTGCTCTGGTGATAACTGCAGCTCAGTACTGGGGCCAACAGCCTGACTCTCCATGCAGCTTTGGATTGTGGAGCCTGTGTGAGTGGGTGTTTGTACCCATATTCGCCGTTGCTTTGGGCTTTGTACATGTTGCTGTTGTATCTGCATTGTAAGGTAAAATATAGGGACATGTTCTGCAGGAACCACAGCTGGGACTTAAACCTGTGACTCTCTACTTCTGGGCATACTGGCTGGATGTACTGTACCACACTGTTGCTACAGATGCATGGGAGTCCCTGGAGCTACCTGTACTTTTCCTCAGCTAGACCTTTTATGTTGCACTGCACACCACGTACTGGTACAGGGCATGGCCTAGGTCCACTGCAGGCAGGTGCCACTGCCCTCTCCAGCACGGGCACCCCCCCCTGCCATGCTGACATGACCATATGCTGTCGATGCTGATAGTGTGCAGTCCCAGGCCATCCACTGTGTTTGTAGGCAGTCACCTACGGAAGGGGGTCCGGGGCGGGGGGCATACATGAGCATCCTCACATCCCCCCCATCACCGCCTACCAATAGTATGTCCCTTCCGCTTGGGGGAGGGTTGGCTGGGGGGATGTCAGGTCAGTGCCCTGGCAACTGTTGGCTCAGGTGGACCAGGTAGATGTAGGTGGATTGTGTTTGGCCTTTGTCAGCTGCTGTCTTGCTGATTTCCAGTTTCTATGTTCCTATGTGCCACATAGGCACCCGCCTAGTCCACCCTGTACCCAGCTGCCCACGCTACATGTCTCTCCTGCAGCCCCCTATGCCCCATTTGTACCATCGCCATAGTGGCCTTTCATACTTGGGCACTATGCTGTTGCTGCAAATGGAACACTACTATCACTTTCTTGGGCTCCCTGTCTATGCTGTACATTGCTGACACTGAAATGGTTTCTCTCTCCTGCAAATGTGCATCTAACGACAGGTTTTCATTCGCTGTACTTTTCAGCCCTTCAGTTCCCTGCGTTAGTGTAAAAGGAGCCTCTCCCTGCCCACTCCCTACCCATTGACCCCTTCTCTCCGCCCTCTCTCCACCCTCTGCGGTGTTTACCATGGCCGGGAAAGCTAACGCTCGTTAGGTAACGTTAATGCGCATTAACGTTACATAACGTGCATTAACGTTACCTAACGAGCGTTAACGTAGCCACTGCAACGTTACCACAGTTTAGTAAACATACCCCCTAGTCTCTTACTTAGTCTCCTGCTTAATTCTGTAGCAAGGCTATACATTTTAAGGTTACAGGGGCCTTTGTATACTGGGGCTGATTCACAGAAGACCACATTATAACAGTCTTATTCAGCATGTCGTGTATTCAGTGCAATAAATGTGGTGCTTTCATTCTCAGAAGAATCATTTGGAACCTAAGAGCTTGCCTCATATGCCTCAAGTTAGCTGCTATGCATAAAGAACTGACTCTATCAAGGGATGAATTAGCTGCATTTAAACACACCTTCTCAAGGGCAGGGCCGGATTTAGCTATACGCCATGTACGCCATGGCGTAGGGCCCACAGCTGCAAAGGGCCCACAAAAATTGAACTAGTTAGGCTTTTTTTTTTTAATAAAATAAAAAAAAACCTGCTGGCTGCCGCCGCGGGGCCCCCTCTGCTGCCGCGGCAGCATGGACTGACCCGCGGGGGCCCCCTCTGTAAGCTCGGTCCCTCCCTCCGTGCCTCCGTGTCTCCCTCCGTGCAGGCTGTGAGAGACGCGAAGGCAGACTGTCTCCTTCTGCCTTCCCGTCTCTGTTAAGCCCGCAGGGGCTGATGGGAAATTTCCCATCAGCCCCTGCGGGCTTAACAGAGACGCGAAGGAGACAGTCTGCCTTCGCGTCTCTCACAGCCTGCACGGAGGGAGACACGGAGGCACGGAGGGAGGGACCGAGCTTACAGAGGGGGCCCCCGCGGGTCAGTCCATGCTGCCGCGGCAGCAGAGGGGGCCCCGCGGCGGCAGCCAGCAGGTTTTTTTTTTTTTAATTAAATTTTACTTTAGGCCGGGGGAGGGGAGGGGGTAGGACTGGTAATTGGGGGGTTGGGACTGGGGCTGGAAATGGGTTGGGACGGGGACTGGACAGGGGCTGGGACTGGGACTGGAAAGGGGTTGGGGGGATTAAGGCTGGAGGTGGGCTGATGAGGTTAGGACTGGTAATGGGCTGTGGGCTGTTGGGGAGGGGGTTAGAACTGGTAATGGGCTTTGGGGGGGTTAAGACTGGTAATGGGCTGTGGGCTGATGGGGGCTGTCTGGTAATGGGCTATGGGGGGGGGCTAGGACTGGAAATGGGCTGGGGGGGGTTAAGACTGGAGGTGGGCTGATGGGGTTAGGACTGGTAATGGGCTGTTGGGGGGGTTTAGAACTGGTAATGGGGTTTGGGGGGGTTTAGAATGGTAAAGGGCAGTGGGCTGATGGGGGCTGTCTGGTAATGGGCTATGGGGGGGGCTAGGACTGGAAATGGGCTGGGGGGAAGACTGGCGGTGGGCCGATGGGGTTAGGACTGGTAATGGGCTGTTGGGGGGGTTTAGAACTGGTAATGGGTTTTGGGGGGTTTAGACTGGTAATGGGCTGTGGGCTGATGGGGGCTGTCTGGTAATGGGCTATGGGGGGGCTAGGACTGGAAATGGGCTGGGGGGTTAAGAATGGAGGTGGGCTGATGGGGTTAGGACTGATAATGGGCTGTTAGGGGGGTTTAGAACTGGTAATGGGCTTTGGGGGGGGTTAAGACTGGTAATGGGCTGTGGGCTGATGGGGGCTGTCTGGTAATGGGCTATGGGGGGGGTTAGGACTGGAAATGGGCTGGGGGGGTTAAGACTGGAGGTGGGCTGATGGGGTTAGGACTGGTAATGGGCTGTGGGCTGATGGGCTGATGGGGGGGGTTAGGACTGGCAATGGGCTATGGGGGGCTGACTGGAAATGGGTTGATGGGGTTAGGACTGGAAGTGGGCTGATGGGGGGTTAGGACTGGTAATGGGTTATAGGGGGGCTTAAACTGAAAATGGGGTGATGGGGGGTTAGGACTGGTATTGGGTTGGGGGGTTGCTAGGACTGGAAATGGGCTGATGGGTGGCTAGGACTGGAAATGGGCTGATGCAGGGACTAGAAGGGAATGGATGCTGGGTGAGGCTGGAACTAGAAGGGAGCTGATGTTGGGGGAGGATTAGAATGGGATGGGGCTGGAAGAGTAAAATGGAGAAGGGAAAAATATTTTGTGTGGGAGGGATAAAAAAATCTACAATTGGCCGGGTATTGGGAGAGTAAGTGGGGATTGAGGATGGAGGGGTAAAATTTGAGTGGATGAAATAGGAATGAGGAAAGAGCAAAAGGAGAAAGATTAGTATGTTAAAGCAGATGTAGAGAGAGAATGGAAAAAAACTAGAAGAGAGAAGAAAGGACAAATGGACAGCAGACGATGGAGAGTTAGCAGAAGACATGAAGAAACCAGAAGAAAGTGGCTGGAGCAATTGCAGCTGAAAAAAATGCACAAAAGGTAGAAAAATATCTCTTTATTTTGAATTTATTAATTGGAATATGTCAGCTCTGGTAAATGTGCATCATTAACGTCTGCGCTTTGTTTAGTACAAGAGCAAATTAATGTATAGTTTTATTTCTACAGTGTTGTACATTCCAAGTTTGGCTTTTGGGATTCCCAGTTTAATTATTGTCTTCCTGTTTCTAAAATGTGATTACTTGTTTGGTGATGGTCTATGTTCTGCATGTGTAACTGAGCTGAGGTGTTCTGTTTATATAATTCCTATTTGACATTGCCACTTGTTCTCTTTCCCCAGTAGGTCATGTATTGTTGTTCTCTGAAATGTATTGGTTTAATATTTGCAGTGTTGCCTTTTGATTGGTAGAGTATGGTGCTTTGTGAGTCCTGGTAGTGCTGTTAGGATACGGCGGGTTTGCTATGGGTTCTAAATGGGCAGTGTTTGTAGTAGTTCCTAATGTGTCTGGCAGTTGGCACTGGATTATAGTAATGTAGAAATCTTTTAGTCTTTCTTTATCCATACACTCATTAAGAGGCACGTTTACTAAAAGTTAGTATATGGTAACATTATGCAAATATTTATGCAAATGAGGCCCCTTATGCAAATGAGGCCCACACCCCCCTTGGGCCGCCCCTGCTGGGGGCCCACAATTTTTGTTGGCATAGGGCCTCACTCAAGGTAAATCCGGCCCTGCTCAAGGGCACAAACTGTACAAAATCCACCACCACTTCCACAAAGAATCAAATGGATCACAGTGGGCTCTGGTAGATTGCGACCAGTAACATGGAGACACCCTCTACATCACGAGATATCCTTGCATAATGCCTTCTCTGCCTTGGATAATGAGGGTGCCTAATCTGTGGAACTGAAGTGCCCATAAATGAAAGACTTAATGCCAAATCTACTGATAATGTAACAAATATGAAGAAAAAAAATCACAAAACAGGAAACTACTAGTACTTGGAGATTCCATCATCAGAGGCATCAACTTGAGAACACAGTTCAAAGGAGAGAAGATGGTCAAATGCCTCCCAGGCTCTTCTGCCAGCAGGGATACGAACCAAATTGTTGGTATAGTTAGTGCAGAAAATGAGCACTCCAAAATTGACATTGTTATCCACTTGGGTACAAATGACCTGGCTAGAAACAGTGCCTCAGCAGTTCAAAGGGACTTCCAAACTCTGGGAGAGAAACTCAAGCCTATTGTTAATACTATAGCATTCTCAGAAGTTCTACCTGTTCTTGGTAATGGGGCAGAAAGGCTGCATCACATAAACAACTTTAACACATGGTTACAAACCTGGTGCAAACAAGAAGGATTTGGATGAAAAGCGGGATATAAATGCAGTTAAATATATAAATACAATAAATAAATAAATAAATTGGATATATAGGTGACTAGGGAAACAGATGGACCAACAAGAGACTATACTGTGTTTATGGACTACATCTCTCTGTTGCAGGGAAAAGGATCCTAAGTGAAAAATTCAGTCAGTATGTGGACAGGCATTTAAACTAGGGAAAGGGGGTGACTGATGGAGAACAATAAGTTCAGGACGTCACTCCCAGCTAAAACATAATAACATTGGAAACAGCCAAACTTTTAAACCACACATCAGTGGCAAGAGGGAAGAGTTGTGTAGAACAAAATCCATGCAAAATACAGCAAGCCAGTCAATAAATGCTGGAAAGCAATGAGTACAAATGCTAGAAGTCTGGCCAACAAAGTTCCTGACCTGGGTACTGCAACATGTCGGAGCTTGGAACACGGCGTTGTGTTGCAGTACCCGATTGAGATTGAGATTTGGGCCCATAATATGCACGATTTCAGCTAAGTAATTTTGAGAAATTGATGTTTGACTGAAGCTGTGTAAGGATTGTCATATTTGCAACAATTGGTATTATTAACAGGAGCCTTCCAAGCACCGCCAGTAGAAGCTTGTAATTGTTAAGATATGCCAGATATACGGCAACTGGACAATTTTTGAAGTGACAGCACAAGGGACTTGTATCATTGCAAGTTTAAACATATTTTGGAGGGGACGCCTTTGTGGGTGCTTGCCCCTTGAGCATTTAAGGCTGTTTCAGCTTTTTTATAAATTTGATTAAAAGGAGGGCCTACTACGAGAGAGGGTTTCCTCTCAGGGTAGGCGATCCGACAAAAATATTATTAGAGTGAGTTTCACCTAGATAGGCATTAGGGGTACGGTTTCCATAGGTTTTCACCTTAAATTCTGGATAATCATGTCCTGGCAATGTCCCAGTTTTTATACTATTTCTACTATTTTTTTAATTGGTCTTGTTTTATTTTATTCTTTTATGTGTCAAATATGTGTGCATATGTAGTCCAAAGCCATTTCACTGGCCACTGTTTTTTAGGAGATATTGGACATTAAGAGACTGAATTGCAAGGGTGCCAATAATGTTGACCACAACTGTAGCTAGGTGAGCCTCTAGGAGAGGGTTCAGAACCACTGCCAGGGATTCTCTATTGTGTATGTCTGTAAAACTTTACGTACGTCTGGTAGCACAATACAAATAACAATTAATAATTTGGGCAGCATTTGTCTCTGTACAGATCTGATTTGGATTAAGCTGTTTATACAGTGTCATAATCAGATTGTTTTTTTTATCAAGTTTATTATCTTTCTTTTTCAAATACGTGCTCATTAGTTTGCTTCAGCTGAAATGCCCAAAGAAGGTATATTTTTATGAAACCAATCTGTTGTCTCCCTATTTTTATAATTCTGCTGTCATAAAATATTATATTGCTTTTTTTTCTTCATCAGTTGCCGTGTGGTTGATGTTCTGCACTACTCTACAAGAGTATAAATTCTGGACACTGCTGATCAATCCATCTTTATCTTGACATGTTGTTCTATAATCCAAAGGCTGTTTCTCATTAACAGATAGTTTGCGCCTTAGTTCTCTCACAGTTTGGCTTAGGATCAACATTTCATTTTTCTTTAACAGTCAGTCATTTGACAAATGTTCACATTCACAGATCAACTTCAACTTCTGGTTTTTGATAAAAATCATACTTTCACAACTTCTCTCTTCTTCCTACTGAGTTGTTGCCCAGCATCCCGAATATTACAATGGAACATCTAAAGTAAGGTCATGTTGTTCGACCAACAACCACTTTGGAATCAAACTTCTGGCATTTAGAGGGTAATATCATAAGCGCCCGCAGAGTATATGCCTATTAATACACATGTATTTGAGGCCTGTTTTATAAAGTGAAGTATGCACATACTTTACTTTATAAACTAGGGGTGTACGTCATGGAAACATGCGTGCAAACTAGGCACGAGCAATGATGCTCGTCTTATGGCTGGTGTAAATGCCCATGCCTAGATTTTTCCGGAATTTGTATAAATTATAGTATTTTATAATTTATGCATATAAATTTGCACTCCACCCATATTCTGCCCGAGGCACATCTTAGAAAGACTGTTTAGGTGAAATCTGAGATATCCATGTCAAAACATCTGTAGTGCTGTGGGAGGGGCAATAATGAATGTGGGCATGTGGAAATGCTTTGCAAAACAGACATGTCTCTGCCACAATATAAAGAGAGCAAGGGGGATACAGAATAAGGAGGAGAAAATCAACTGATATTTGGGAATGTGGACATGTGAGATCTGGATGTGCATGGTACCAGCCCATAGACATGCTGGAACATGCACATGAGTACTGCACCATCTCCGGTCAGGTCAGGTCAGGTCAGGTCTAGGATACAGGCACCTGGTGGTTCTTGCAAGTCATCTTTCTAGCTCAAACTGCTTACAAAGAAGAATCCAAGGGCCCCGGTTGCAGGGTTCCCCTGTACATTAGGGTGAGGAATCTGACAATCCCAATGTCCACATTTGGTTGTATTCCTCTACCCAGTTGGCCTACTGCCCCCAACTGGGTCAAATGTTGTCCTCAGAAGGGGCCTTTTTGGCAAAACAATGTAGATTCTACACAAATCAAGTGGGTAATATGCAAATCAAGTCTTCCCAGTATCCTTCAATTCAAACAAGCATACAAATTGAACAGCACTGCAAAATCCCCCTTTAAGTCCCTGGTTCAACCGGGATGCATCACAGGTGTTTAATTACCTGGATTCCCTGCTACCTCCCACATAGCTTCCTGTTGCTACTTCTACTGCAAGTCTGGCGAGTTATCCACCCATTGAGTGTCCATGGGTTTCTCTTCAGGGTCTGGTTATTTCTCAACCCCCAGCTCCATCTCTTCCTCCTGGGTGTCTTCCACCGCTTCTCCCAGGGGGTCCACCTCCATAGGGGTCTGGGGCAAGTCCTCAAACTCCCTCTTCTCCTCCCTCCCAACCCTGGGTGGATCCAGGCAGAGGGGCTCAGGGTTATCTCTGGGCCTTCCTGCCAGAATTCAGGGCCTCCCTTGGGCCCACCAGGGTCCCTTGGGATCCTGGCTGTGACGGAACCCCGCACACAATGACCCCGCATACATTTCCCACCCTGCCATTTTGAAAATGGAGATGTGCAGCAGTGCAGCAGTAGACAATAAGTCCTGAGTAGTGGCCTTCTAGGTTATTTTGAGTTGGCAGAAATTATTGAAGGAATGAAAGGGCATTTTCCTCTTCTCTGTACTGTTGTTAGCTGGCCAAAATGAGCACTTTTCAAAGATCTACTCATGCCCAGGGGCAGATTTATATATGGGCAGAAGTCTAAAATTGATGGCACACAAATATTTTTTGGAATGCCATGGACAAGTCCCCCCCATGTAACATAGATGTGATCGTGCCAGCCACATGTAAACAGGGAGCATTCTAAAATGGTTCATGGGATGTCCGAATGGCTGTTTTCAGACATCCAAATCATGAATAGAGCTTCTAAAATGACCCCCATAGTGAAAGTAGATGTGATTGGCCTGACACATGTACCGATGAACAGCAGAAAAACCAAGGGACACCCCCACAAAAATGACATGCAAAGACACACAGCAAGAGTAATAAAAAATACTTGCTCGGCACGACCATGTTAGGAGCAAATACACCATAAAAGTTATAACATAAAACTGAGACCATACAGCTATTATGCACTTGCTTGGAATCTGTTTACCTTTTGGGTTTCTGCCAGGTACTTCTTTGGAGTTACCTCCTATTTATATGATGACGTCAACAGCAAGTTTGGATTCCACTAACACAGCTACTTTTGCATTTTCACAAGCAGCAATTGACAAACTTTTGGAACATCCTTCTTTATTTGATAACCTGGTGGTCTTGGAAGATTCGACCACAGGTTCCTGGACTACTTTGAAAAATGTGAAAAAACGTAACATTCGCGTGGAGATGCATGCTGCTACAATGACACAATATTTAAAACAAAAAATGATCCCCAGAGGTCTCCGGGTTTTAAAACCTCCGCATATGTTTGTGGATGATATGAAATTCTATACCACTTGGAACAGCATTTTAAATAAGTGTGGATTGGATCTCATAGCCCTTCTTATTGAGCGTTTAACCGCAGAAGAACTATTATTGAAAGATCAAGTGGAACAAATGGAAAAAGATCTGAAAAAAGAAGCTAAGGGGGAAACATTTGATCGACAATTAGCGGAGTTGAATGCTCAGCTTCAACACTTTCAAGATGCAGTCCGTTTATCCAAATTAAAGAAATTCAAGCGTGATACTGATGACTACACGAAAGATCAAGTTTATACTTGGCGACAACATGAGGAAGTTCCTGTTAAACAGGTCACCTTTGATGTATCCTCGGAAGACAGAAGTTCTGACTCTTCAGTTGAAGTGGCAGGAGCTGCTTCTCGAGGGGGGTCCCAAGGTCATTCACAGGTTTTTCACAGAGGCCGGCCGCGTTATCGCCGGCAGTTCCACAGAACTCGGGGGGACGCATGGACCGGACCGGTAACCCATTCGACTACCAAACAGCAGTCCAGTACCAGTACCTCCCTAACGCCGGATCAATTGCGGGTTCTGGAGTTAGGGTTATCTTTTGTCCCACCTCCAAAGAATGATTTCTTTCGAATGCGGGCGGCTGTCCAACAGTTTTTTCGTAAGTTACATATTACTTACTTTTTTCGGGATTTCCCGCCATTGTCTTCCGATGATTCGGTATGTGTTCCAGTCTCGACTTGGTTGCCCCCTGTCAGTACAGATGCTTCCTTAATAACTTTTCAACGCTTGGTATCTCATGATATTGATCAATTGGCTGCAACCCCTCAGCGACGTTTTTCTAATTTGTCAGCTCCTCTCTATAAAGCATTACAGGAATTAAGCTCTAATCCTCAGTTAGTGGTGAGAAGAGCTGATAAAGGCGGTGCAGTTGTGATACAAGATAAAGGCGCTTATCACACAGTGGTCTTAACACATTTAGAAAATGCAAAATATTATAAAGTTCTACCTTCTGACCCTGGTCCTCAGTTGCAATTGACTATCAAAGAATATACTACAGAGGCATATAATCATAATTGGATTACGAAAAAGGAATACTCCTTTTTAAATCCTAATTTTCCCAAGGTTCCAGTGCTGTATATGGTCCCTAAAATACACAAGTCTTTGGAGCACCCGCCTGGGCGCCCCATAGTTTCATGCCGTGAGTCGGTTCTGGAACCGCTTTCTATTTTTTGTGACCAATTTTTTCAGCCGTTGACAGAAGGTATCCGGTCATATATTCGAGACTCATATCATTTTTTATTGGCTGTTCGTGATATCCCCATGCTACCACATTATTATCTTGTCACCTTAGACGTAGTGGCGCTATATACTAATATAGATCAAAAGGAAGCACATTCTATCTTAGCGGCTTTACCATTAATTTTGCCATCACGGCTTCTGAAAGCTTTTGTTTTGCGACTTCTGTCTTGGGTGCTTGATAATAATTATTTCATGTATGATCAGAAATTCTATCATCAGTATTTTGGTATAGCCATGGGTGCGACAGTAGCTCCCTCGGTAGCAGCTCTCTATATGGCACATTTTGAGGATACTTATCTATACCCATCTGAACATTTTGGTTCGATAATAATATGGAAACGTTTTTTAGATGATGTATTTTTCATCTGGACTGGAACGGGGGAAAGTTTACAACAATTATTGCAATGGATAAACACTTTACATGTTCATATTAAATTTGAAGCAAAATTCCATCTCTTTCAAATAGAGTTTTTGGATCTGTTACTCTATAAAGGTGATGGCAAACTTCAATCTACCCTCTATCGCAAGCCTGTTCAGCGAAATACATTGCTTCAATATACGAGTTATCATCCTCGCTCCCTTCGACAGGCACTCCCTATTGGCAATTTTTACGCCTTCGGCGTTTATGCTCTACTAAGAAGGAATACAAACTTCATTCTCAGAATTTGAGGGATCGATTAGCAGCACGGGGGTACCCCTTAAAGTTAATCGATTTGGCCTATAAACGGGCACTTAATAACCACCCTGAATGGTGGCATGATCCTTCTGAGCACATTGAAAGGTTATCATCAAACCCGATTGCTATTCCGCCTTATACGGGAGTACTTCCTTACATGCCTTGTACAGGGAGTGTAACACGTATTTTACGGTCACACTGGCATGTTTTATCAACACACGCTTGCTTTCAAAAACCTTTACGGCTAGCATATAGGAGAGGAACCAATATCGCAGATCGGGTAGTGCATACTACCTTTATTCAACCACCTGGTCCATTGGGGGGCAACCACCACGCATGTGGATCCTGCGATATGTGCTTTAATACTATGGAGGGCACTGCATGGGAAGATCCTCATACTCAGATCAGTTACTCTCGGCGTTATGTCACGGATTGTACATCGGATTATGTAGTCTACTTGATTGTATGCCCTTGTCAATTCTTTTATGTGGGTATGACCACACGGTCAATTCGTAAGCGTTTACAGGAACATCGTTCACGTCTCAAGACAAATACGTTAACTGCTCCCATTGTTCAGCACTGCCTGTCAGCTTCCCACAGTTTTGAGCAACTTCAATGGACAATTTTAGATAGAGTTCCTCCGCTTTCCAGAGGAGGGGACCGTCGGGCGGTGTTGCATCATCATGAGCAACGATGGATATTCAATCTCAACTCTGTGACTCCATCAGGTATGAATGCGGAGATTGAATGGTGGAAGATTCGATGAATTTTAAAATTTGTTAAATTTGTCATTTTGCACGTCATCGGAAGGTTCCATATTTATTTATTTATTTATTTATTTAACAGTATTTCTAAACCGCCTTATCTTAATAATCAAGGTGGTATCACAGCAAGCAATCAGGTAAAGTGTGTGTGTTGTACATGCAGTGAGGATGAAACTTGGTTGTGTGATGGCGGTGTTGGGTGCTTGATTTGTTTGAGCTATGTACAAGGTGGGCTATTTACAGTGGTGCTAAAAACACATTTTATATACATACAGTTGTTTAGGAGGATTGGAATGCTGTTATCCATTCTCTTAGGTTATGTGATGTGACCATAGTGCTCTATGAACAGCATGGTTTTCAGTTGTTTTCTGAAGTCTTTGAGGTCTGGAGTTGCCCTTAGATCGTCCGGTAGATTGTTCCATATTGTTGGAGCAGCCATGGAGAGAGCTCTGTTTGTTGTATCCTTGCGTGTGTGCTTGTATTCATTTGGGGTACTGACTCGGTTGCGTGTTTGACTTCTTCTAGGACGTGCGCTGATTTCCGGTTGTATGAGCGTGTGGAGGCTGTTGGCTGATGTGTGCTCTTTAATCTTAAATAGGTTTATGATAGTCTTGTATCTGATGCGAGCACTGATTGGGAGCCAGTGTAAGTCCTTTAATGTAGGTGTGATGTGCTCCTGCCTTGCGGTTCCGGCTATGATTCGAGCTGCAGTGTTTTGTGCCAGCTGGAGTGGTTTGAGAGCTTGTTTTGGTAGTCCAAGGTATATCGGATTGCAGAAGTCCAGTATTGGGGTTATCAGTGCTTGACAGACGGTACGGAAGTGTTCTGGGGCGAGGAGTGGTTTCAGTCTCCTGATGATTCGCATCCTGTAGTAGGCTTTTTGGATTGTTTTGTCTATGTGTGGTTTGAGGTTGAGTATTGATGACGTCATCTAGTATTTGGCCGGAACAGGAAATTGGCTGGGTTTGCTTGAAAAAGAGCCAGTGCCACGGCGGGTTTGAAACACAACGGTTTGTGTCGCTACCTAACCCATCCAAGGTTTGACTGTTACGGAAGAATATTGGCAAGTTCATAAGTGGAGTTTTTCTGGGAGACCATTGCAAGATATGTTTGGAGCCTGAAATATCCCTTAGGGGTTTCAATGGAGGTTCATTAAATTGAATCCTTTTCTAGGTGCGACGGAGTTAGACTGTCTGGATTACGCCAGTTCACTTCACTATTCAGCTAAGTGCCACTACTTCCGTTATTCTACAGTTTACAGAACAGTTCTGTTAAAGAAGTGCCGATGCAAGTTAGCATTTAGTTTATGCACGGGCTGGTCCTTTTGGGCTTGTTGTAGCCTGGAGCGTATTTAGGTTGTACTGACCTTTTAAAAAAATAGTTGAATAAAAGGAGAGTCTGTCAATTGAGAGTGTTTGTACACCCTCGCGACAGGCGATCCGACAAAAAATTAAAGTTAGGAAATTTTTCCTGTTATACACAAAGGTTGATGAATTTTATGGGACAGTGAATGATCTTTAGGTTATAGGTACTTGTGACCTGCATTGCCCACTTTTGGAAACAGGATACTAGACTCGATGATCCTTTGGTTTGACCCAGTAGGGCAAACCTACTTTGATAGTGCATAAAAGCACACAGTTTGTGCTTACTATTATAACTAGTTTTATGCTATAATCTTTTTGGTATATTTGCCCCTAAACACGGCCATGTCAGGCTTAATAAAGTATCTTTGACTACAATGGTGGGATTAGTCCTGTGGTGTGTCTTTGCCTGTCCACCTAAAATGTGTGCATAAATGCCCATGACATTCACTTAAGATACATGATTTACATATGTAAATAGCATGTAACTTTCCACAAGAAAGTAAGTCTATGAGGAGGCACCTAAATTTAGGTACAAAGAATGTGCTTATATTGAGGTATTTTAGTCACTGACATGCCTAAGGGGCTTCTTGCGCACATAAATGACCTATGTGCTATTTTCTAATTATGAGCATCGATCTGATGGCGCAGACTGTCACGATTGGCAAGCGTCTTGGCAGAGTTTTGGTGGAACATGGGAGAAGCGCATAAGTATGCGTATCTGTTATAAAATCGCATCATTTATGCATGTTCTTTATTAATCTAAGTGCCAGCATTTACTCCAGCGCTAAGGCTGGAATAAATGATTGCACCTTACATCAAGGTGTGTTTTTGGGCACTTATGCTGGTATTTTATTAAGTAAAATAGACGCCTGTTATACTGTTGTTGTTGCTAAATGCCATTGAGGTGATGCTGATTCATGGTGACCCTCTGGATAATTGTCCTAAACTGCATTTGGTCTTCAGTCAGGTCTTCAGCAGATTGTTGATAGAGTGGTGTCCATAGCTGCTGTTATTGTATCCATCCATCGCATGGCTGGCCTTCCTCTTTTGTGTTGACCTTCAACATTGTCAAGCATGATGTCTTTCTCTTTTTTTTACATTTTTTAAAATTAAATTTTCAAAACAAACCCATACAACACAGTATACAGACAAATACCAATAAACAAAGTCAAATAAATACTTCATGGGAAAGCCCAAAAACAATTAAGGTTTCATAGCCCCCATTTCAGAGAATGAGAGAATCAAGTAGGGAAAAGCAAATTCTACTAGATCAGGTAGCATCCAACTCCTAATCCTACCAAACAAAAAGAAAAGAAAAAAGAAAACTAAAAAAGAAAATTCCATAGGTTATCCACCGAGTCATTCTCCTTAACTATTATTAAGCAAGGACTCAAGCTGAGAACTATCAGTGATTGTTACTAAACATTTACATGGAAAGCAAAGAAAGGAAGTCCTCCCTGCAGCCAGAACTCGAGGTTTCAGCTGCAGGAAGGACTTTCTCCTCTGCTGAGTAACCCTAGAGACATCTGGAAAAATGGAAACTTTTTGACCATGAGAAACAAAATCCTTTTTTGAGAAGAAACTTTTCAAAATCCTCACTTTATCTAAAACAGTAGAAGAGGAGACAATTAATGTGGCATGGGAGGAAATAACCTCATTTGTAGACTCAAGAAATTTTGTTAAATCAAAAACAGACTCATCTTCCGCCTGTGCCACACCCTCATCTCCAAAGTCACCTCCGAGGATGGAGGACTAAGCAAATTTTGATTAATTGAAACTTCATTAACTCGAATAGGTAACATAGTAAATTCCTTGCACCATAGACAAAACTTGAGTCCTGGCTGAGGGTAAATACTTCACCCCACCCTGATCCACCAAGGGGGGTAAGCTCACCCTTTCAACCGGTGACAAATCTGGATTAGGTGGAGGGGTCCTGATGATGGGACTAAGAAAGGCGCCGGAAGAGTCAAGCGAGAGAAAGTCAGGAGGAAGAACCTCTTGTCCTACCTTCTGTTCTGTTACAGACTGCACATGGAGGTATGTTTACTAAACAGCACTAACGTCGCAGCTACGATGTTATCACGCAATATGTGACGTTATCGCACGATAATGGCGCATTACCATGCGATAACGTCACATATCGCGCCATAACGTCTGCTGCGGCGGTAAGGTGCGCCAAGGGTGGAGCAAGGCCCCCCAGAGGGCGGAGGAAGGCTCCCCAGGGGCAGAGAGGTCAATGGGCAGAGAGTGGGAGTGGAGTGGCTCCTTGCACACTAATGCCGTGAAATGAAGCACAGAAAATTAGCGCCAGTGAAAATCTGGCGCTAGGCACATTTGCAGGTCAGAGAAACCATTTCAGTCAGCAATGAACAGCAAAGGCAGGGAAACCCAAAAACGTGATAGTAGTGATACATATGCAGGAGCCAAAAAAGCAAAGAAACAGATAAAATGACCAAAACCACATTTGAAATCCCAATAACCAAGCTGGCCAATAGTGATATTAATGAGAAACATAAAGCAACACTACTGACAAAGCATAAAAAAGAAGATATCATGTTTGGAAGGGTCTATTCTCAGTCCCTCTACAAAGTGAATGATCCCACATTGAAATACCGCTGATCAGGGTGTTTGTCGTTTATATTGGGCAGGTTTGTTATGGCATGCAAATATGCAGCAACAGCAGAGTGGGCACGTAGGACAGGGCAACTGTACTGATGCTGGAAATGGGATACAGAGGGCTGCAGGCGGCACATGCTGTGGTCCCGCTGGTGCACACTGCGGACTAGGCAGATGCCTAGGTGGCACATAGGAATGCCGAAACTATAAAGCAGCAAGACAGCAACTGATGAGGGTCCAACATGGGCATGAGTGTGTTCCCCACAGTGTCCCAGGGGATATTACCCAGCAGGTACCCCCAAGGCCACAGAACATTGGCAGGCGGTGCCGGGGGGAAGCGCGCAAGTCCATATAGGCACCCCCACCCGAGAACCCACACCATAGGCAGCTGCCTACCAGCACACTGGATGGCCGAGGACTGCGCACCACCAGCACCAGGGCATGTCAACATGGTGGTGGAGGGGTGGTGGTCTTGGAGGGGGCAGTGGCAGCTGCCCACAGCAGGCCATGGCCAAGCCCCGTTTAGGTGTGTGCTGTGCACTGCAACAGACATGATCTGTCTGACGTACAGTCATGGTATCCCCAGGGAATGATCTACCTTTGTGGCAACAGTGTGGTGCAGTACACACAGCCAGTGTGTTCAGGGGCAGAGGGTCACAGGTTCAAGCCCCAGCTGTGGCCCCTGCAAACCATGTCCCCATATTTTACCCAGTACTAAACCGTGGTAAAAAAGACAGAACCTTTATTGCAGATAAATGAAACATGCCATAAATGCCTATATTTTACCCTACAGAGCACAGACATCATTAACATGTGCAATCCCTAGAGCAGAGTGTCCCACCTGCAGGCCTGGAGGGCCAAACACCATTCAGGTTGTCAGGATGTCCCTAATAAATATGCATGAGATGTAATTACATGCCTCACCCCATTGTATGCAAATGTAACCATGCATATTCATTAGGGACAGCATGAAGACCTGAACCGTGTTCGGCCCACCCAGACCGGAGTTGGGAACCTCTGCCCTAGAGCAGCAGCACAAACACCCACACCCACAGGCTCCACTATCCAATGCCTCATGGAGAACCCAGACTCCCACCCACCCCTAGTGAGCAGTCTTTCTTTATAGGGCACCTCCCCCTTTAACAAATCACAGAGAATTGGACCAGCACATTTTGAATATAATTAAAGAGATTTAACTGCTTTTTCTCTGAAAGGACAGCTGGGAAACCGGCTGGTACTTGGTAGATCTCTCTCTTTTGCTTTAACAGATACCTAAGCTCCACGAACAGAACAATGTCTGGGAAAAATCATATTGCTAAAGCTGTTGCCCCCATTACAGCTTCTGCCTCGGTCCAGACAGAGGTCCTAATGCAAGTTGAAGGACCAGTTCCATGTGCAGGGTGCCTGCATGCTGAAGCTCTGAGGAAACAAGTGGAGGAACTCAGAGAGGAGGTGGCGAGGCTGAGGAGCATTCAAGACAGTGAGAAGTACATTGATGAGATGCTTCTTGCAGCAACCAAGCTCTCCAGCACAGGAGAAGATGGGTGCCAACAGAATGTCGATGGTTGGACACAAGTCACCAGGGCCTGCAAAATCACCAATCCAACTTCTCCAGCCCTTGAATTGAAGAACCATTATGCAGCCCTGGAAGTGGAGGAAGAGAAAGCATCCCTGGAAAGGAAAGAACCAGAGTTCAAGTACCCCAAAGTTGCAGAATCAGTGACCAGAAGGAAACGAAGAGTAGTGGTGGTTGGAGACTCTCTTCTGAGGGGTACTGAGGCGTCCATCTGCTGACCAGACTTGATGTCCAGAGAGGTATGCTGTCTGCCTGATGCCAAAATCCAAGATGTTACGGAGAGTTTGCCGAGACTCATCAAGCCCACTGACTATTACCCAATGTTGCTAATCCATGTTGGAACAAATGATACTGCCAGGTATACCTCGGAACGTATCAAAAGTGACTTCATGGCTCTGGGACAGAGGGTGAAGCAGTTAGGTGCACAGGTGGTGTTCTCTTCAATCCTCCCTGTTGAGGGTAAAGGCCAAGGCAGAGAGGCTCGCATCCTGGAGATGAATGCATGGCTGCGTGGATGGTGTCATCGAGAGCGTTTTGGTTTCCTAGACCATGGGATGCTGTTCCAAGGGTTGCAGAGCAGAGATGGCATCCATCTGTCCAAGAAAGGTCAACGCATCTTCGGTAGTAGACTGGCTAATCTACTGAAGAGTGCTTTAAACTAGATTTGTTGGGGATAGGTGAAGAAAGCCCCCAGGTAAGTGAAAGCCCCCAGGTAGGTGATACATTAAATACCTTTATAGAAATGGGTAACAGGGGTAACATATGGAAAGCAGTGTGTATAAATTCCCGTAGCATGGGAACAGGGGCAGCCCAAGGGGGGTGCGAGGCCATGTGCGGAGACTCGGTGCGGGGCCTCATTTGCATAAGTGGCCTTATTTGCATAATGCTAACATTCATTAAGAGACATGTTTACTAAAAGTTAGTGTGTGTATGGATAAAGACAGACTAAAAGATTTCTACATTACTATAATCCAGTGCCAACCGCCAGGCACATTAGGAACTACTACAAACACTGCCCATTTAGAACCCATAGCAAACCCGCCGTATCCTAACAGCACTACCAGGACTCACAAAGCACCATACCCTACCTATCAAAAGGCAACACTGCAAATATTAAACCAATACATTTCAGAGAACAACAATACATGACCTACTGGGGAAAGAGAACAAGTGGCAATGTCAAATAGGAATTACATAAACAGAATACCTCAGCTCAGTTACACATGCAGAACACAGACCATCACCAAACAAGGAATCACAATTTAGAAACAGGAAGGCAATAATTAAACTGGGAACCCCAAAAGCCAAACTTGGAATGTACAACAACACTGTAGAAATAAAACTATAAATTAATTTCCTCTTGTACCAAACAAAGCGCAGACATTAATGATGCACATTTCCCAGAGCTTTCATATTCCAGTTAATAAATTCAAAATAAAGAGATATCTTTCTACCTTTTGTGCATTTTTTTTCAGTTGCAATTGCTCCAGCCACTTTCTTCTGGTTTCTTCATGTTTTCTGCTAACTCTCCATCATCTGCTGTCCATTTGTCCTTTCTTCTCTCTTCTAGTTTTTTTCCATTCTCTCTCTCTACATCTGCTTTAACATACTAATCTTTCTCCTTTTGCTCTTTCCTCATTCCTATTTCATCCACTCATATTTTACCCCTCCATCCTCAATCCCCACTTACTCTCCCAATACCCGGCTAAATGTAGATTTTTTATCCCTCCCACACAAAATATTTTCCCCTCTCCATTTTACTCTCCCAGCCCCATCCCATTCTAATCCTCCCCAACATCAGCTCCATTCTAGTTCCAGCCTCACCCAGCATCCATTCCCTTCTAGTCCCTGCATCAGCCCATTTCCAGTCCTAGCCCCCCATCAGCCCATTTCCAGTCCTAGCAACCCCCAACCCAATACCAGTCCTAGCCCCCCCCCATCAACCCACTTCCAGTCCTAACCCCCCATCAGCCCACTTCCAGTCCTAACCCCCCATCAGCCCATTTCCAGTCAGCCCCCCATAGCCCATTGCCAGTCCTAACCCCCCCATCAGCCCACAGCCCATTACCAGTCCTAACCCCATCAGCCCACCTCAAGTCCTAACCCCTCCCCATCAGCCCATTTCCTGTCCTAGCCCCCCCATAGCCCATTATCAGTCCTAACCCCCCCATAGCCCATTACCAGTCCTAACCCCCCATTAGCCCACAGCCCATTACCAGTCCTAACACAATCAGCCCACCTCCAGTGTTAACCCCCCCATCAGCCCATTTCCAGTCCTAGCCCCCCCATAGCCCATTACCAGTCCTAACCCCCCCCCAACAGCCCACAGCCCATTACCAGTCCTAACCCCATCAGCCCACCTCCAGTCTTAATCCCCCCAGCCCATTTCCAGTCCTAGCAACCCCCCCCCAACCCATTACCAGTCCTAGCCCCCCATAGCCCACTCCCAGTCCTAATCCCACCAGCCCATTACCAGTCCTAACCCCATCAGCCCACCTCCAGTGTTAACCCCCCATCAGCCCATTTCCAGTCCTAGCCCCCCCATAGCCCATTACCAGTCCTAACCCCCCCAACAGCCCAGCCCATTACCAGTCCTAACCCCATCAGCCCACCTCCAGTCTTAATCCCCCCAGCCCATTTCCAGTCCTAGCAACCCCCCCAACCCATTACCAGTCCTAGCCCCCCATAGCCCACTCCCAGTCCTAATCCCACCAGCCCATTTCCAGTCCTAATCCCCATCACCCAATTTTCAGTTTAAGCCCCCCCATACCCCATTACCAGTCCTAACCTCCCCATCAGCCCACTCCCAGTCCTAATCCCACCAGCCCATATACAGACTTAGCTCCCCCATAGTCCATCACCACTCCTACCCCCCCCCCAGCCCATCACCACTCCTAACCCCCCCAGCCCCCCCATAGCCCATCACCACTCCTAACCCCCCCATAGCCCATCACCACTCATAACCCCCCCAGCCCATCACCACTCCTAACACCCCCCCAGCCCATCACCATCCCACTCCT
This sequence comes from Ichthyophis bannanicus, assembly GCA_033557465.1. Taxonomy (NCBI): domain Eukaryota; kingdom Metazoa; phylum Chordata; class Amphibia; order Gymnophiona; family Ichthyophiidae; genus Ichthyophis; species Ichthyophis bannanicus. Next base: position 289,172,644 of record CM066042.1, read on the forward strand.
AATCCCCCCCCCCCCCAGCCCAGCCAAGCCCCGCCTAGCCCAGGGAAAATTTTTTTAAAAAAGAAGCTCTTCTCCAGCTGCCGGGGCCGCCGCGGCAGAATCGAGTGTGCCGCGGGGCCCCCCCTGCCCAGCAAAGCCTGCCTCCCCTTTATCACCTCTGTCTTCGCAGCTTCAGTCAAACGCGCCGGCTTTCAGAGCGCGAAAGGACCAGTTTCCCTTTCGCGGCTCTGTTAAGCCCGCGGGGGCTGATGGGAACTTCCCATCAGCCCCTGCGGGCTTAACAGAGCAGCGAGGGAGAAACTCTCCTCTAGCACTCTGAAAGCCGGCGCGTTTGACTGCAGGCAGCTGAAAGAGAGGTGATACAGGGGAGGGCAGGCTTTGCTGGGCAGGGGGGGGGGGCCTCGCGGCACACTCGATTCTGCCGCGGCGGCCCCGGCAGCCGGAGAAGACAACTTTTTTTTTCTTTTTAAAATTTTACTTTAGGATCAGAATGTTTTTTGCGCGGAGCCCCCTGAAACGCGGGGCCCTGTGCAAAAAACATTCTCACTCAATGGACGGGCCGGCCCTGCATGGGAAATAAGATCCCTGATGTTGAAGCTTTGGTGGGAGTGGCTGACTTGGATTTAGTGGCAGTTACAGAAACATGGTTCACACAAAACCATGACTGGGATGTAATTATACCTGGCTATACTTTATTCAGAAAGGACAGGGTAGGAAGAAGGGGAGGAGGAGTGGCACTATATGTAAAAACTACTATTAAAGCTTTGGAATTACAGAGCTTAAAAGGGAGAGAGGAGGCATTGTGGGTTAAACTAGAAAGAGGCAAAGAGAAATCTATTTGCATTGATGTGATATACAGACCTCCCTCACAAGAGGAAGAGATGGACAGAGAGTTAATTGAAGACATACACAGCATTGCTAGGAAAGGGGAAGTGCTACTGATAGGAGATTTCAATATGCCAGATGTTGATTGGCACATTCCTGCTGCAGTATCATCTAGAAGTAAGGAGACACTGGATTCTCTACAGGGAGAACTATTCAGGCAATTGGTAACAGACCCCACACGTGAAGGGGCCATACTGGACTTCGTGCTTACCAATGGTGAAAGTGTTTCTGATGTTATAGTGGGAGATCATTTTGCATCCAGTGATCACCAGATGGTGTGGTTCAGTATTAGGACTAGGGCTGTTAGAATCCATTCCAAGGTGAGGATCTTAGACTTTAGGAAGACTAACTTTGCGAAGATGGGCCAATACCTCAGGGAGTCGTTAGTGGGATGGGAACAGCTGGGGGATGTAGAAAAACAGTGGGCAAAACTGAAAGGGGGTATTTTAAGGGCAACCAACCTTTTTGTTAAAATGGTAAATAAAGGCAAAAGGAAAAGGAGACCGCTATGGTTTTCGAAGGAAGTAGCTGAAAAACTGAAGAAAAAGAGGGAGGCCTTCATGAAATACAAGAGATCACAGAGAGAGGAAGACAGGCGTCTGTATTTGGAAAAACTTAGAGAAGCTAGCAAAGTAGTCAAGAAGGCAAAGATTCAAAAGGAGGAGGAAATAGCCAATGCAATAAAATGGGGGGATAAGACATTTTTCAGATATATTAGTGAGAAGAGGAAGGGCAAAAGTGGTATTGCCAGACTCAAGGGTGCAGGGGGGGAATATGTAGAAGCTGATAAGGATAAAGCGGAATTGCTTAACAAATATTTTTGTTCTGTGTTCACAGATGAAGAACCAGGAGCAGGACCTCAGAAAACACCCACAAATAGGAACAGAAGCGAGGGACATCTTGAAGAATTTTCAGAAGACTGTGTTCGTGAGAAACTAGCTCAACTTAAAGTAGACAAAGCGATGGGACCGGATGGGATACACCCTAGAATACTGAGGGAACTTGGGGACGTTCTAGCAACTCCACTGACTGACCTTTTCAATGCCTCATTGGAGTCGGGAGTGGTGCCAAAGGACTGGAGGGAGGCTCATGTGCTGCCTTTACACAAAAGCGGAAGTAAGGATGTGGTTGAAAACTACAGGCCGGTTAGTTTAACTTCGGTGGTGAGTAAATTATTGGAAATGCTGCTGAAAGAGAAAATAGTGAGGTTTCTGGAGTCCAGCGGATTACAGGATCCGAGGCAGCATGGATTCACCAGAGGCAGGTCTTGTCAGACAAATCTGATTGATTTCTTTGACTGGGTGACCAGGGAGTTGGACCGAGGGAGAGCTCTAGATGTGGTGTATTTAGATTTCAGTAAAGCCTTTGACACTGTTCCTCACAGGCGACTTATAAACAAACTGAGCACCTAGGGATGGACCCTAAAGTTACTGCTTGGGTTAGAAATTGGTTGGGTGGGAGGTGACAAAGAGTACAAGTAAATGGAGTTCACTCTGAGGAGAAGGATGTTACCAGTGGTGTGCCCCAGGGATCTGTCCTTGGTCCGATTCTTTTTAACATCTTTGTTAGTGATATAGCGGAAGGGCTGTGGGGTAAGGTATGCCTCTTTGCAGATGATACCAAAATCTGCAATAGAGTAGACACCCAGGAAGGTGTAGATAACATGAGGAGGGATCTAGCTAAGCTTGAAGAATGGTCTAGAATTTGGCAGCTGGGATTTAATGTTAAAAAATGTAAGGTCATGCATTTGGGCTGCAGCAATCCAAGGGAGCAATACAGTATAGGAGGTGAAGTACTTTTGTCCACTAAAGAAGAGCGGGACCTAGGCGTGGTTGTGTCCGATGATCTTAAAGTAGGTAAACAGGTAGAAAAGGCGACGGCAAAAGCTAGAAGGATGCTTGGGTGCATACGGAGAGGAATGGCTAGCAGAAAAAAGGAGGTGATAATGCCTCTGTATAAGTCTTTGGTGTGACCTCATTTGGAGTATAGTGTGCAATTCTGGAGACCGCACCTTCAAAAGGATGTGAACAGGATGGAGTCGGTGCAGTCGGTGGAGTCGGTGGCTACTAAAATGATTAGTGGGCTTCATTATAAAGCATATGAGGACAGACTTAAGGATCTTAATATGTACACCTTAGAGGAAAGGCGGGATAGAGGTGATATGATTGAGATGTTTAAATACCTCCGTGGCATAAATGTTCAGGGAGAGAGCCTCTTTCAATTGAAAGCAAGTTCTGCTACGAGGGGACATGGGATGAGGGTAAAGGGAGATAGATTCAGGAGTGATATGCGGAAATATTTCTTTACGGAAAGAGTAGTGGATCCATGGAATAGTCTCCCAGTGGAGGTGGTAGAGATGAGGACAGTAATTGAATTCAAAAAAGCATGGGACCAACACAGAGGATCTCTAAAGGTAAAAAGTGGACTGTTGTAGTTGTTGATATGGAAGGACAGACTAGATAGGCCATGTGGTCTTTTTCTGTCATCGTGTTTCTATGTTTCTTATATGGCATTCATCACAGTGAGACTGCAACTAACACCAGTAACATCAAGATGGTTTAGTAAACATACCCCATGGTGTTCCATAGGGCCAATAGGCATTGGTACTGCCATAACAGCCTTCTACTCCACCAAGTTCTCTTTTCGCATGATGTGTCCAAAGTATGAATGTCTAAGTCTTGTCATCTGAGCTTCTAAAGAAAGCTTAGGTTTGATTTCTTCTAGTACCAGCTGGTTTGTTCATCGGGAATTCCATGGTATACACAGTAAGCAGGGATTTTCAGTGGCAGTGGCCAGCACATTTAAAGCAGTTGGCCGTCACCACTTTAAGTTTGCCCCGGATATTCAATGCCAGGGCCATATCTGGGCCCCAGCACTGAATATCCAGGTTGCTCAGATTGCGATCTTGTAATCCGGTCAACAGCGATATTCAGTCGCTGGCCAGACTGCAAAACTGGCTAAAGTAGGGACATCTATTCAGTTGTCTTAGCATTAGTCAGTTTGGGTAACTGGGTAATGTCTGAATATCACCACTGCCTGGTTATCACTCTGTGCCACCCCTCACTCTGGCCCACAGAATGTTCTGATGCTGAATGGTTAGCATTGGGGCAGTAAACAGGGATATTCAGCAACATTAACCGTGTTAGTGCTGTTGAATATCCCGGTGACCGCAATTAACGCAGTTAGCAACTTTGCTAACTGTATTAATTGTGTTGAATATATCCCCTAGTATTCTTTGCCAGCACTATAATTCGAAGGTGTCAACTTTCTTCCTGTCTTTCTTTTTCACTGTCCAAATTTTGCATTCATATGATGTTATTAAAAATACCAAGGCTTGGACAAGTTGAATCTTTGTATGGGGGATACATCTCTGCTCTTGAGAATCTTGTCTAGATCCTTCATAGCTATTCTGCCAAGAGCAATTTGTCATCTAATTTCTTGAGTGCTTGTCGTTTCTTTATTGATTACCGATCCAAGCAGGTTAAATGTGTCCACTATTTATTTATTTATTTATTTACATTCTCTTATATACCGTGCTATTCTGCATCAGTGCGGTTTACATTGAACAAATTGAAATTACATTGAACAGGGCATTATAACTTGGAGATAACTATTTTACAGGGAACATGGGCTATGGAGGGTTAAGTGGCTTGCCCAAGACCACAAGGAGCACCTGTGGGACTCTCTATTTCTCTCTCTTCTCTATCAATGATGAACTTATTTTGTCAGTTATCAGGATCTTTGCCTTTTTCACATTAAGATACAGGCCCATTTTAAGACTATGTTCCTTGATCTTGTGAAGTAAATGTTAAAGATTGTCTTCACTTTCAACCAGTAATGTTGTATCATCAGCATATTGAAGGTTGTTGATGAGTCTTCCACCAATCTTCACACCTTGATTGTTTTCATACAGTCCTGTTTCTCTGATGATTTGTTCTGCATATAAATTAACCAAGTAGCAGGGAAACTATGCAGCCTTGTCATACACCTTTGCTGATTCTACTTTTCCTTATAAAATAGACTTAAAAGAGGTGCATTTGGCTCCTTAAATTAGATGGTCAGTTATAAATTAACCTTCATATTGGGTAATTTTACAAAGAGGTTTTGTGGGCAAAGGCTATTTTACATGAAGAAAAGATATTGGATAAAGTTACTCCTCAGTATACACACATAGAAGTACATGTGCAGACGAGACACAGTGTACTTATATGCATCCTGCTTGCAGGTGTTCCCAGAGATGTAATTGGGTGGCATCGGGCATCAGCAGCAGAAAGTTGGTAGCGGGCTTCAGAGGGGCAGAAGCAAACAGAGCCGCAACATCGAAGTTTAAAGATAAGCACCACGGGGCTGTTTGCAGCCATTGCCACTGCTGCCTGTCCCACAAAATTAGGGTTCAATTCCCACTGGCACTCCTTGTGACCTTGGGCAAGTCACTTTATCCTCCATTGCCTCGGAAGAAAAGGCCTGGCAATCTACTTCTAGTCATACCTTACCAAGAAAACCCAGGGGCTGCTGGGTCGCCAGGAGTCAGCACTGACTTGACAGCACTTAAAAAAAAATTTATATATATATATATATATATAGGTAGATAAATGCATAGGTAGATAGATATAACAGATGGATTGATAATGAGCCACATCGGTCAGCATTTTGTTTTTTTTAAAAGTTGACCACCATAGCTAAAGATAAACTGGATATTCAGTACCAGTATCCAAGTTCTTAGCAGAACCAAATAGTCTCATAATGAGGCCAGTGCACTATCCATAAGGCGGTGATATTCAGAACTGTTATACATGTGGAGGACAATTCTATTCTGCACATCCTGCCCCTGTATGGCCTGATAAAATCTGGGCATGAAGCGGTAGCACCCGATTCTTTTCCCGTGGGGGCTAGATGTACCCACGGGATGAGAATTGGGTCTACCAGCCTGAACGTGCAGACCGGGCCCCGATTCTGTCAGGTCGGATGCCCAGCAGATCCCTGGTTAGCCCAGTTAAGCTCCTGAATGGAGCAGTGGTGGTATGGCGTCCTGTTGCCATGACACCGCGGCTCTATTCAGGAGCTGCCATCACTGGCCAATGGAAGAACATGTGTGGGAGACCGGAGGACCACATCTAAAATGCGAGCTGCCATCAGGGATCAAGAGCAAACCCTCCCCACATGCTGCCACCATTGAAGCTCCCCGATCAGGGTCGAGCGCCTGAGCGGGAACGCTATTCCCTCCCGCTCAGAAGCTCCAGCCCATTCATGGCTGTGGGAGACCAGAGGACCACATATAAAAAGTGAGCCATTGTCAGGCACGCCCGGGCCAGGCAGGCACTCACCGGAGGGCCCTTTGGCGAGGCACGGAGGCGATCTCGCTGGCACCCGCAAGCAGACAATAGCAAACAGACCAAAGCCTCCACAGCTGAAACATACAACTCTCCACGCACCAACACCACGAGAAAAAACGCCAGCAGCAAGAACATCAAAAAAACTGGAGGAAGCCCGCCACAACAGCCCAGACCTGCCTCAGACCCCCCAGGTACGCCTGCAACCATGCCACCCTTCCTGACTCCAGTATACCTACTAACACTGTCCCCGATCAACTTAGCTTACTATCTCATTACTACCAACACACACCCCAATCACCCCACTCCAGACACCACACCTATCCAACCTACAAAAATCACCAACCACCCCCCCCACATGGGACAGCGTGCACACACCTCCCACACCAACCCTCACCCCTAACCCCACAAACAGCAACGCTCTCTCTATCACCCTAATCAATGCTCGCTCAGTCAGAAACAAACTCCACATGCTTCAAGACCTAATCATATCCCAAAAGATCGACATTCTCTGCATAACCGAAACATGACTGACTCCGACACAGTACTCATGAACCAACTAACACCTAATGGATACAGTCTGCACAACTGCTCCCATCATTGCAAAATCGAACCTCCACCTCAGAAACCACGCATCAGAAACAACCAACGAAGCGGACATACTCACGCTCACTAACAAACACCTCTCCATATGCCCAATCTATCGAGCATCCACTGCATGTACCAACCTATCAGACATACTAAAACATGTATCAGAGAGCACCATCGCCACCAAAGAACAACTAATCCTTGAAGGCTTCAGCATGTTTATCTTGTAGTGAGGGGAGGTTGAAGTCTCCATCAGTGCTATGGAAGCAATGGACCTGACTCAGAACAAACACGAACCAACACACGAAAAAGGGAATACTCTTGACCTGATATTCCTGAACTCCCAATGCACCATCTCATGCAAAAACCCAAAGATGCGTACCATGGTCTGACCACCACCTCATCAACATCACCTACATCTACCAGCACACCAACGTCAAGGAAAACAATCAACTCACAAGAAGATTTAAGCCATTTAACAAAGAGGACTTCTTAGCACAAATGTTACCTAAACTCCAAACAAACTCCACCAAAATCGAAGACCTGATCAACATCTGGAAAGCGTAGTTACTCACCTGTAACAGGTGTTCTCCAGGGACAGCAGGAATCAGTCCTCACATATGGGTGACGTCGGCGCCAACAGAGCCCTCGTGTGGAGCAATTCCCCAGCTTTCAAAGAAAGCCTTTGGGATTGCATCACGCATGCACGGTCCCCTTCCCGCCTAAGGGTGCCATCTTGCTCAGTCAAATGACATAGCTAAAGAGACGGCAAAAAGATAAAAATGAATCAAGGACTGCAACTCCAGGGGGAGGAGGGAGGGTCGTGAGGACTGATTCTTGCTGTCCCTGGAGAGCACCTGTTACAGGTGAGTAACTACGCTTTCTCCAGGAACAAGCAGGAAGTCAGTCCTCACAAATGGGACTCCCTAGCTATAGGCTATCGAGAACCCATGGCTGAAAAATGGCTCCCTCTAGAAGAGCCGCAGCAGCTGTGATAGGAATTCAGCGGAGAACGCAACACCTCCGGTAGCCTGACACCAAAGGGTCGAAGGGTAGGAGTTGCCTAAACCTCAAATAAGTTATAGAATACTGCCTGGCTGAAAGCATTGTCCCGTCAAGACTCCCTATCCAAGCAGCAATGGGCTGCAAAAGTCTGGCCCGAAGACCAGGTGGCGGCCCAGCAGATGTCTGCCAGTGGAACAGAGCGGAAGTGAGCCACTGATGCGGCCTTAGCCCTGACACTGTGGGCCGTGATTTGACCCTGCAATGGAAGGTCAGCCGCCCTGTACACCCAGGCAATGTAGTCTGCCACCCAGGTGGACAGCGTGTGCTTGGAGACAGGTAGCCCCAGCTTACTGGGGTCATAAGAGATGAAGAGCTGAGTAGCCCATCGATGTCCCCGCGTACGCTCCAAGTAGAAGGCCAATACCCTCTTACAATCCAGGGTATGCAGGACCGCCTCTGTCCGGCTGGCATGCGTTCTGGGAAAGAATGTTGGAAGAACCACCTCTTGGCTGAGGTGGAAAGAAGAGACCACTTTCGGAAGGAACTTGGGGTGGGTGCGAAGAACCACCCTATTCCTATAAAACCGTGTGTAGGCCTATCCGAAATGAGAGCCTGCAGCTCACTCACTCGTCTGGCAGATGTGAGTGCCACCAGGAAGAGCACCCTCCAGGAGAGGAAGCGCAGATGGCAAGTGGACATCGGCTCAAAAGGTGGGCGAGTAAGCTGCTCCAAGACCACATTCAAATCCCACTCGGTTGCCGGGAGACGAACCGGGGGTTTTAGTAGAAGTAGATCTCTGAGGAATCTGGACACCAAGGGGTGAGCTGAAAGAGGTTGTCCTTCCACTGGGGAGTGGTGTGCTGACAAAGCACTCAGGTGGACCCTGACAGAGTTAGACTTAAGACCTAATTCTGAGAGGTGAAGCAGGTACTGCAGCACCACTGGTACAAGGCAAGAGAAAGGGTTTTCATTGTGCCGGGTACACCACACCTCAAATCTGCGCCACTTGAAGGCATAGGTCCTTCTAGTGGACTGCCTCCTTGAGGCCAGTAACACTTCTTCTACATTCTTAGATAGGAGGAGAGGAGCCAGCAATTACCCTTTCAGCAGCCATGCCATCAGGTTGAGGGACCTGAGGTTGGGATGTAAGAGTGAGCCCTGCTCCTGGGACAGGAGGTCAGGCTGCGCCCCCAGAGGGAGTGGGGCTTCTACTGCCAGTTGGAGGAGAAGCGGAAACCAAGGCTGTCTTGGCCAACTGGGGGCTACCAGAATGACAGAGGCCTTATCTCGAAGGATTTTGAACAGAGTCGGGGCCACCAGAGGCGTGGGAGGAAACGCATACAGGAGGCCCACTGACCAGGAGATCAGAAAAGCATCTACCGCCACTCTCTGAGGATGTGGCTGTCTGGAGCAAAAGCAGGGCAACTGGTGATTTTGCGGAGATCTATGGATGGATGCCACCAGCAGTGGAAGATCTGCTGGGCCACTTCTGGATTCAGTTGCCACTCGTGAGGTTAAAGAATCCTGCTTAGCTTGTCTGCTAGGTAGTTCTCCTGACCTGGCAGGTAAACTGCTTTGAGGGACATACCCTGCCTGATTGCAAAGGAGCAGAGGTCGAGTGTCTCTTGACATAGGAGATGGGGCCCTGTACCTCCCTGCTTGTTCATGTAGAACATTGCTACCTGATTGTTGGTCTGCACCAAGACAGACTGATGTGAGAGAACATGATAGAAGGTTTGAAGAGCTAGGTGAATCGCCCAAAGCTCTAAGAGGTTGATTTGGTGTGTATTCTCCTGAGGAGACCACATCCCCTGAATGCATGATACCTGGCAATGGGCTCCCCAGCCCAGCAAGGAAGCATCTGTCATCAGCACTCTTGTATGCGAGGGAGGCTGAAAAGGCACCCCCTCAAGCAGGTTGAGTGGCTGAAGCCACCACGCCAACGCCTTCATCAGTCGTTTGGACACTCTGATCCTGTCTCAGAGTCTTCCTGTGGCTTGTGTCCACTGATCTCTGAGGCACCACTGAGCTGTCCTCATGTGGAGCCGGGCATTTGGGGTTACATGTACCGTGGAGGCCATGTGGCCCAGGAGGCGTAGAAAGTGTCTCGCTGAGGTCTGAGACTTGTGTCTGACTTGATGCACTAGCGCCAGAAGCCTCTGTGCCCTATCCTCTGGCAGGTAAACTCTTGCCCAAAGGGTGTCTAGCCTTGCTCCTATGAACTCTAAGTTTTGAGTGGGGAGCAAAGTGGACTTTGCTTGATTTATAACAAAGCCTAGATGTTGTAGCATGTTGATAGTGTGAGCTGTGGCCTGTTGGGCCTCCTGAGGCGACTGGGCCCTGATGAGCCAGTCGTCCAGGTAAGGGAAGACAAAAATCCCTTGGTTCCTGAGGAAGGTTGCCACTACCGCCAGGCATTTGGTAAACACTCTGGGAGCAGAGGCTAGGCCAAATGGAAGTACTCTGTACTGAAAATGGTTTCCTCCCACTACAAATCTGAGATATTGTCTGTGGTCTGGATGTATGAGGATGTGCATGTAGGCATCCTTCAGGTCTAAGGAGCATAGCCATTTTCCCTGGTAGAGGTAAGGCAGCAATATTCCAAGGGAAAGCATCTTGAACTTTTCCTTCACCAGGAACTTGTTTAAGTTTCGCAGGTCAAGGATGGGTCTGAGGCCCCCTGTTATTTATTTATATTCTCTTATATACTGCGCTATTCTGCATCAGTGCGGTTTACATTGAACAAACTGAAATTACATTGAACAGGGCATTATAACTTGGAGATAACTATTTTACAGGGAACATGGGCTATGGAGGGTTAAGTGGCTTGCCCAAGACCACAAGGAGCACCTGTGGGACTAGAAACCCCAGTCCTTCCGGCCCAAGGTTGCTGTCCTCTAGTGGGATTTGAACCCCCGACCTTCCGGCCTGAAGTACCTTGCCCCAACCACTAGGCCACCCCTCCACTCCACTGTTCTCTTTGGTATCAGAAAATACCTGGAGTAGAAGCCCTGTCCCTGCAGGTGGTGGGGCACCGGTTCCACCGCCTGATCCTCTAGAACACCGACCAAATCCTGCAAGAGGAGGTCCCTGTGTAGAGGGGGTCTGAGAGGCTCTCCTGGAAAGAAGGAGAGAGGTACCTGGTTGAAGTGGAGCAAATAGCCCCTTTGGACTATTTGAAGGATCCAGGTATCTGTGGTGATGGTTGGCCACCTGTGGGCATACAGGCTCAGCCTTCCTCCTGTCCAGGACCTCACCCCTGGTTGGAGAGAGGCTATGCTGTGGCAGTCAAAACACCCTGCTGGCTGGGTTGGAGCCGGGGCCGGAGGCTTGGGGGTCTTCTGCTTACGCGGACCATGCCCCTGTCCCTTGGCCTGCTGTCCCTGTGGGTGAGCTGGGGCGGCCTGATGAATGGGGTAGTTGTGGTAAGCAGAACCCTTCCTCGGGAAAAAGGGCTTTTTACCCGAGCCCTTCTTTTTAGAAGGGGCAGAAGTCTTCTTGGAGAATCTTGTCCGGGTCAGGTATTCGGACTCGAGTTCAGCAGCCTTCTCAGTCATGGGTTTGCCAAAGAGGTTGTCACTCCAGCAAGGGACATCGTCCAACTTGTCCTGAACCCATGGTTCCAGGTCCGACGTCATAAGCCACGCCTGATGGTGGGCACCGATGCCAACTGTGGCTACTTGGGCCGAGGCCTCAAAGCCATCATAGGCTGCTTGAGACAAACTTCGAGCACTCCCGAATCCCAGTGGACAAGTTCTTGAAGCACTGCAAGGGTTCCTCGGAGAGGCCAGCTGAGAATCCGGCAATCTCCTTCACCAGGTCCCGCAAGTACATGCCCATGTACAGCTGGTATGTTTGGACTCGGCATGACAGCATCAAGCCCTGGTAGCACTTTCTGCCACGGGCATCCAGGTTGCGGGCTTCCCTGCCAGGAGGCACTGAGGAGTGCATTTTTTGGCTCTTGAGCCTGTGCATGGCCGATTCCACAACTATGGAGTTGTGCGGCAGCTGTGCTTTTTGGAACCCAGGGCTCTTGTGGACTCAATAGATGGAATCGACCTGCTTGCTGAGAACGGGCATCGAGGCCGGTGACTTCCACATGCGGAGCATCAGACTTCCAACATCGGAGGAACTGGTACCGTAAGGGCTTCCCGAGGGAGAAAGTCACACTGGAGGGCTTTGAGCTCCTCAGCTCGAGGCTTCTCCTCGGTATCAGATGGGAATGCCAAAGCCTTGGCCATGTCCCTGATGAAGTCCGAGAACCGGGTATCCTCCGGGGAGGGGACCTTCTCTGAGGCTCGGAACTCGGTGAGTCCGATGGGACATACCGGGTCTGGTGGGTGTCCAGGGACTCCTCATCTTCCATTTCCCATGCCAAGTCCTCCGAGGAGGAATCGATGGGCTTCGGCCGTGAGGGCTTCGGTCTCGACCACCCAAATGCTGAGGGCACCGGCATCAACGACCTTGGTCCCGAACGGGAGGTCGAGGGAGACCTCGGCCGAGGATCAACTCGAGTCCAAAGAGTCTCGAGGATCGGCTCGGCCTCCGGGGTCGACTTGGACGTCGAGGTCCCAATGGTCGGGGTGGAGGGACCAGTGAGACCAGCCATCAGCGCCTGCTGCTGCTCCATGAAGGCAGACATGCTGCGCTCCAGGGCCGCCATTTTGAGACCGAGCTCAGAAGGCTCCGCAGCCTCTGGGCTGGGTCCAGACGCCGTCGGGCCCGGTGCCGGTTCTCCCAGAGGAGAGTCAACGAGGACAACAGCAGTTACCTTCCTCGGCGTCTCCGGCTCCGTGCGAGGTACCTTTGCAGGCCACTCCGACTCCGGGAACCCAGGGCAGCGGTCAGGACTCCGCGACCTGGCCCGCGAGGATCTAGGCCGATCAGAGGCATCCAACGACGACGCCCTCACAGGTTTCTTCTTTCTCCAGTGTTCCCGCGAGGGAGACCCCCGCTCAGAAGACCCCCAATGATACTCGGAGTCAGATAGCTCCCGAGATGTCGAAACTTCTGAAGAGGTCTGGACCCGGGTGGATGCGGACTCAGAGAAAATCCTTTCACGCTGCTGCTGCCTACTTCTAAGTGCCTTGGAGGACATCTTGCCACACGGGCCACAGACCTTTGGGTCATGGTCGGGTCCGAGGCAGCAGAGACAGCAGTCATGTGTGTCGGTGAGTGACATTAATTTTTTACACCGATTACACTTTTTAAACCCACTGGCAGTCATCGGCGTAAAAAGGGCCCCTGCAAGATCAAACGAGCGGGCTGTCAGTGAAAAAGAAAAAAAGTGAAAACGCTAGTCACTAAGGACAAAAAACAAAAAAGAGTGACCGGACTCGATACCAGTGTACCGAACCGAGGCGGGAAGGGGAACCAGCGTCGAACCGGGCCAAAGAAGAGAATATTCAGTAGTTTTGACGCACTTTGTCTGCGAGGGAAGTTGGACTATGTCCGTTGGGCTCCGCGGAAAAAGGGAGACTGAGCAAGATGGCACCCTTGGGCGGGAAGGGGACTGCGCATGCGTGATGCAATCCCAAAGGCTTTCTTTGAAAGCTGGGGAATTGCTTTGCACGAGGGCTCCGTCGGTGCCGACATCATCCATATGTGAGGATTGACTTCCTGCTTGTTCCTGAAGAATACTATAATCTACTCTGCATCATGCACAACGACAAACAGCACCACAACCAGAGCTACTGCAACAAGAGCCCGATGGTTCACCCCCGACCTACGGAAACTAAAGACTCAAGTCAGGAGAACCGAGCGAAAATGGAGAAAAACCAAAAAAGAAGCCGACAAAGTAAAATACATGATTGACCTAAACACTTACCACACAGAAACAGACAAAGCAAAAAGGACCTACCACTCGAAAATCATAAATACTTCATTAAACAAACCACGTGAGCTCTTTGAGATTGTCAAAAAGCTAACAAAGACACCAAACCACTCCAACCAGCTCCCGAACATCCCACCGGAACTACTAGCACGCCAATGCAAACAGCTCCAGCAACCACCCAACCCACAATTGAATGCAACAATAGCGAAAACAACCTACTCTGCTACAAAAGGCACAGACTGGAGTACATTTGATACAGTCACCAAAGAAAAGATAGAATCCACTCTCTCCTGCCTAAACACCACTACCTCTCCATTAGATCCCTGCCCTGTGGAGTGGATAAAGAAATCTAAAGAGGACATAAGCGCAGCACTAACCGACATTGTCAATGAATCTCTCAAGCAAGGACACATGCCAGATACCCTCAAAACCTTCGTCATTCGCCCAACCCTAAAAAAAACCCAACCTGGACCCCCTCGACCCTGTCTCCTTCAGGCCTATAGCAAGCCTCCCATTTACCACCAAAGTCATTGAGAAGATAATTCAACAGCAGCTCCAAGACCACCTGGATACCAACAACATAGTGGACCCACAACAACACGTATTCCGCCCGCTACATGGAGTCGAGACCTTCATGACATCACTAATGAACACCCTCATCAAAGGTATGCAGATCAAACACTCTGGATATGCTATGCTCTTCCTAGACATATCCGCAGCCTTTGACACCATCTCCCACAACACCCTCCTACACAGACTCCAGGAAATTGGCATCAAGGACATTGTACTTCAATGGTTCCGCTCCTACTTGACCAACAGACAGCAGCTGATCCGCACAAGCATTGCAACCTCCCCCCTTTCGTCAGCACCAAGTAGTACCCCAAGGCTCCACACTATCCGCCATGCTCTTCATTATCTACCTGCAGCCATGCTGCTCGATAATAAGCGCTCATAACATCAACTACCATATTTACGCAGACGATAAAATGCTATATGGTCCCATAACAACCGCCAACCCAACAAATAGTCAGCTGTCAGACTGCTTCATTGAGATCCCCTGAAGATAACGTCATACTCAACCAGCTGCTCCCCTTTAATTTCTCAGCGTATACAAGCCATAGACAAAACAAAAGAGGAGGTGGAGTTCTCATCCTCAGCAGAACACAGCTCCATTTCCAGCTAGTTGACTCCACTAATACAAACCACTTGGAGACAGTCTCCATTTTCAACAAGGTCTGCTCTATAAATCTTCTTTATAGAGCTCCCTCAGCCTCCACAGAGGACCTCCCAACTATTAAAACCTCGCATCCAATATCCAGAATCCAAATACATCAAATTGGATTCTAGGTGATTTTAACCTGCTAGCGCTTCAGGATAACCATTCTTCTACCTTTCTTGAAGCCCTCGATATCCTAGGATACAAGCAATTAGTAAATGAACCCACTCATGTGAAGGGAAATACACTAGATCTCATATTTGCTCCGCAGACAGTTTCTGACCAATTACATGACACCGTGTTGTCCATAACTACTGTACCATGGTCAGATCACAAACTCATCATTTTCTGGATTCCCACTCATGACAGTCAATTGAAGATCAACAGAGCTCCAAGTAATCCCTCTAAACTACCTGCTAGAAGTTTCCGTCCATTCAATAGAGATCTTATCCTGGCAGAAATGGGTTCGCTCCTTAATGAAACCACCCTGGACCTGGATGAGCTGATCACTTGCTGGAATAATAACCTCAGTGCGATGGCACTTCGTCCGCCACCTAACAAGTCATCAAGGAAAAGACCTACAGCCCCATGGTACACAGCTGAGCTAAAAGCATCACTCAACTTACTACGGAAGCTTGAGAAGCGTTGGCGAAGGTCACACTCCATTCGAAACCAGACAGCATCCATCCATCAGCTAGCCGCTCACCGCGAAGCCATCACAGAGAAAATGAAAAAGTACCACACAGACACCCTGAAATGCTCGCTAAATAAACCTCACGATCTGTTTAACCTTGTCAAGTCTCTAGCCAAGGAGCCAACACCCGAGCACCAATGTGAAATTCATCCGCAGGAGTTTGCCACTTACCTACAATCCAAGTTATGTCAGACAAATAAAATTTTAATTGGTGTCTCCTCCACAGACCAAGGTTGTGCAACATGTGCAACATCTTTAATGTCTTTCTCGACCCCTTCCAAGAAGTGCATTGAAGATACTATCATGCACCTCAATACCACTACTGCGCAAACAGATCCTTGTCCGGCTTTCTGGATAAAGGAACTGCGCAGTGATCTCTGTCCGATAATAACAAAAATAATGAACCTATCTTTCACAAGTGGTTACTTCCCATCTGCCCTTAAGCACACGTCGATCAGACCGCTGCTAAATAATAGTAAACTAGACCCCCAAAAGGTAGACTCCTACAGACCCATTTCAAGTACACCGTTTCTCGCAAAGTTAATCGAAAAAGAGGTGCAAAGGCAGTTACAAGACCACAACGACTCTGCTGCTCCACTTGACCCATGCCAACATGGATTTAGGGAGTCACACGGAGTGGAAATACTCCTTACCACCCTTTTCAATAATATAATCACCGGCATTGACAGCATCCATCAAGGTTTTGCACTCATTTTCCTAGACATTGCTGCAGCCTTCGACTCAGTAAATCATGAACTTCTTCTAGGACGGCTAAAAGAGAAGGGCATCTGCGGAACAGCACTGGAATGGTGCAGATCATACTTGTCCGGTAGATGGCAGCACGTACGATCAGGTGGAACAATATCAGAACCGTTTCATCAAAGTCAAGGAGTTCCCCAAGGATCCGCCCTATCGGCCTTGATGTTCAACATATACATGCAACCCATTTGCAATATCATCCGGTCTTTCAATGTCAGTTGTATGGTATATGCTGATGACGTCCTGCTCTATATGCCGTTCTCCATAGATCAAGTTGACCTCTCCCCTTTGACCAACTGCTTCAATGCCATATCTGAATGGCTCTTGTCACAAAACCTTCGAATTCAGCATAAGAAAACGGAGGTGCTCTTCATTACGAGGAACACGAACTTCAGCCCACCCCAATACTTGAAGGTGAAAGAAGCTGATCTACAAGCAAGACCCACAATTCGTTACCTGGGAGTTACACTGGATCAAAACCTTGACATGAAGGCACACATAGCTAATACGGTAAGAGCAATCTATTTCAGGATCCGTTCACTCAGACATCTACGCCCCTTGCTTGAACCAGAAGATTTTCGGACAATTTACGAGGCTCTGATAATACCACATTTTGATTATGCCAATGTCATATTACAAGGTCTCCCCCAATCCACCTTGAACCCCTTGCAACTTGCCATGAATAGTGCGGCGAGGGTTCTCCAGGGTTCATCTAAGAGAGACCATGTGATGCCCCTTCTAAAGCAGTTACACTGGCTTCCTGTACAAGCCAGGATCTTCTTCAAAACAGTGCTGCTGACATTCAAAGCAGTCAATAAGCTCTCTTCATCTTCACTATCTGACCTTATCCAAATAACAGCTCCTAACAGACCAAGAAGATCCACAGCGATAAACATGCTAGCTATGCCGACAGAATTAACAAGATGCACCTCGACAACTGCAAACAGGGCCTTCAGACTCTGCGCCCCAAGATTCTGGAACTCATTACCAACAAACATCAGGGCAATCACTAACCTAACCCAGTTTAGGAAGGCCCTTAAACACTTCCTTTTCCTCAAATACTTCCCAGAGAACAATGAATCACATCCCCATTCAAATACTTACAACTGTTCCACCACACCCTGTCAGCCAGGCGACCACACCATGCAAGGAGCCCTTGACCATTAAATCTCTCTCTTGCTATGTCTTTATATGACACCGTTGTGTAAATAGTTACTTTTTGTTATCCAAGTTGGTTCTCCTGTTAATTGTAAACTCAGACTTATGTACCCTGTCTGATTGTTTTGTTCCATGTAAACCGCGCTGATGCTGAATAGTGCGGTATAGAAGAAATTGTAATAAATAAATAATAAATAAAAATAAAATCTCCAACTGGCTACAAGAGAACAACTTATCCGTCAACATTAAAAAAACAGAAGCCCTCATAGTGACCAAGGGCCCTAACTTTACCCCGCCACCATACCTCATATTGGGAACCACCCAAATACAAATTCAACCCCACATAAAATATCTGGGAATCATCATCGATCAAGCGCTTACATTTAACCAACAGATAAAAAAGACTACCAGAACAATATTCCACAAAACAAAGATGGTACAACGGCTCAAACCACCATGCAGGCTATGACGCTCCCCCACCTGAACTACTGTAATACGATTTATCACAGACTACCCGCCACCCACATCAACCCCCTACGAACTGCCTTAAACACCACAGCAAGAATCATCCAGAAAATGAAAAAACATGATCACATCACTCCAGTCCTAAAAGAACTTCACATCCTTCCTCTCGAAGCAAGGATTAAATACAAATCTAGCCTGCTCATCCACAAAGCCCTCCATTAAACGCAGACTTCTCAACTCCGGACTCTACTACCCCAGCCTACCCTCAAAAGACCAACCCATCAGAGCACCAGCAACACACTCACTATCCCCCATGAACGAACTAAGTTCAATCAACAGACCTGCAACAGGGCATTCGAACTGTATGCACCCTCCCTCTGGAACTCCCTCCCGAGCCAGATCCGAAGCAACAGAGACCTCTCCACATTCCGGAAACAACTAAAAACCATCCTATTTCAAGAATATCTTGGACCAGAAAAAGACTTTGCTCACTGACTGCACTTCCAGCCCCCCTGACCTACCCCCTCTACCACCAACCAAGAGACATACAACTTCTGTCTAATTTGTTACTTTCTGTTCGGATCTTCAATGTTGGCCCCTTGGTGACGGACCCCCCCTTTTTTCTTTGTTGACTTGATTACTGTCCCTCCCCCCCCCCCCCTTTATTTGTTAAACCTCTTTGACCCGGTGAAAAGCGGGATATAAATGCAGCTAAATAAATAAATGTGTTTCCCTGCAGCCCGATCCACGATTGGGCCTTCCAAGGGCAGGATCGGGCTGTGGGGAACCCCCTGCTCCCCCTCACTTTGTCCTCAGGGGCCTGTGCTGCCACCCCCCACCATCCAGGGGGACTTATTCCACCTCCGAGGTGGAATAAGTCCCCTGTCTACATTGCAAGCCCCAGACGTGCAAGGCTGACCTCTGAATCGGCCCTGTACGTTTGGGGTCAGGCACCGCCCATTGCCCACCCTCGCTCCTCATCTGGCCCACCCTCTCCTGCCCTCAAAAAAGTACACTATATGTTTGGGAAGCTCTGTCCCGTCAGCATATCCGGGTGTTTAGCGGATCTGGATGTCAGGATCAGACGTCCAGACCCACTAAATGAGGATTGGAATGACTCCCATAGGCTAGCCGAATAGCCATTAGGGCAATTTTTTCCCTTCCTATGTTATCTGGATAGATAGCCATATAATGGTCCTGAATAGCACTGCAATATGGATAATTCCCAATTCCACCTCTGTTCTGCTCATGGACTGCACTGGCATTTTATGGCTAGTATCAAGATGGTCAGTCAGGTTATTCACTAGCACTGTCCATATAGTACTGCTGAATATCATTTTCAATGGCACTAATCTAGAGAACAGCTGCTGCTATCTGAATAAGTTCTTTTGAGAAATGACCCATCTATCTACTGATGTATAGAGAGATAAATACATAGATATAGTAAAGACTTGGTCCTTACATCTCAGAAATTTCCATTAAACACAGAAAGAGGGAGAGGTTTTGGACCTGGAGGGAGGAGGAAGAGAAAAGAGTAGGGGAGAGATGCTGCATCATGAGAGAAGTGAAACAGATAAACGTAAACTGGTTATTTACCCCTTCAAGAAGTAGAAAGACTGCTGTCATTGTAATGATCCATCTCATTGATGGCCTTCCTGTCTTGCATTGACCTTCTACCTTGCCAAGCATGATGTTTTTCTCTAACAATAAGAACATAAGATATACCATACTGGGTCAGACCAAGGTCCATCAAGCCCAGTATCCTGTTTCCAACAGTGGCCAATCTAGGTCATATGTACCTAGCAGTTTCCCCAAAAGACAAAGGTTCCGCAATGCTTGTACTGGGTCAAGCATTGATATCCTGGGTCCCTTCTTAATAACGGTTTATGGACCTTTCCTCCAGGAACTTGTCCAAACCTTTTTTAAACCCAGATACACTAAAAGCCTTTACTACATCCTCCGGTAACAAATTCCAGAGTTTGATTACACATTGAGTGAAAAAATATTTTATTTTATTAGTCTTAAATAGTTTACCCAGTAGCTTCATTGCATGTCCCCTAGTCTTTCTATATTCTGATAACGTAAACAATCGATCTACATTTACCTGTTCCACTCCGTTCATTAATTTATAGACTTCTATCATATCTCCCCTCAGCCTTCTCTTTTCCAGGTTAAAGAGCCCTAACCTTTTTAGCCTTTCTTCATAGGAGTATCCTTCCATCCCCTTTACCATTTTGGTGGCTCTTCTCTGAACCTTATCTAATAACACTATATCCTTTTTAAGATACAGCGACCAGAATTGCACACAATATTCAAGGTGCGGTCTCACCATGGAACGATATAGAGGCATTATAATATCTTTTGTTTTATTTTCAATTCCTTTCCTTATGATACCTAGCATACTATTTGCTCTCTTGGCCGCCGCTGCACACTGGGCCGAGGGTTTTAACATGTTATCCACAATGACGCCTAAATCTTTTTCCTGGGTGGTGGCTCCTAATGTGGAACCTTGCATCGTGTAACCATAGTTTGGGTTGTTCTTCCCTAGGTGCACAATTTTGCACTTGTCCACATTAAAGTTCATCTGCAATTTGATGCCCAGTCTTCCAATTTTTCAAGATCCTCTTGCAATTTTCTACAATCCTCTTGGGTTTTAACAACTTTAAATAGTTTTGTGTCATCTGCAAATTTGATATCCTCACTCGTTATTCCACTTTCCAGGTCATTTATGAATATGTAAAAAAGCAGTGGACCCAGCACAAATCCCTGGGGTACACCACTATTCAGCTTTCTTGGATGCATACCATCCGGCCCAGGTGATTTGCTACTCTTCATTTTATCTAATAATTGTTATACATCTTCCCGATGTATCGATATTTCCTTCAATTCTTCCACACCTTTAAATACCACTTCAGACATGGGTAACATCCCTACATCTTCCTCAGTAAAGACCGAAGCAAAGAATTCATCCAGTCTCTCTGCTATCGCCTTGTCGCCTCTTAGTGCCCCTTTAACCCCTCTATCATCTAATGGACCAACTGACTCTCTTACAGGTTTTTTGCTATGAATGTACTTGAAAAACTCTTTATTTCACGTTTTTGCTTCCGCAGCAAGCTTCTTCTCAAATTCTCCCTTTGCCTGCCTTATCAATGCCTTGTATTTGACTTGCCAGTGCTTGTGCTGTTTCCAGGTTTCATCGTTTGGCTCTTTTTTCCATTTCCAAATCTTTCTCTTTGCATGATGTGTCCAAAGTATGAAAGTCAAAGTCTTGTCATCTGAGCTTCTAAAGAAAGTTTGTTCTTTTGGCACTTCATGGTATACACAACATTCATTGCCAGCACCATAATTCAAAGGCATCAATTTTCTTCCTGTCTATCTTTTTCACTGACCAATTTTTGCATCCATATGACATTATGGAAAATACCATGGCTTGAATAAGTCAAATCTTTGTATGGAGAAAGACATCTCTGCTCTTGAGAATCTTGTCTAGATCCTTCATAACTATTCTGCCAAGAGCATTGCATCATCGGATTTCTTGACTGCTTCTCATTTCTTTATTGATAGTTGATCCAAGCAAGTTGTAGTAAAAGCTGTTAGTGTAGCTGGGTTTAAAAGAGTTTTGGACAAGTTCCTGGAGGAAAAGTCCATAAAGTGGTCTGTGGAAATCCACTGTTTGCTTCTGGGCAAAGCAACATCAAATCTGTCTACTGTTTGGGAACCTGATAGGTACTTATGATCTGGATTGGCCACTGTTGGAAACAGGATACTGGGCTTGATGGACCTTTGGTCTGACCTAGTAGGGCATATCTTATGTTCTTATGGGGGGAGGAAAATGTCAGGACCATGGATCAGGGAGGTGGAAAGATCAGTGATATGCAGCAGCATGGGGATGGAGGGAAGAGATGGAGAGAGTTTTGGGACACAGGGAGAAGGAAGGCAATAGGGAGAGATGCTGCATCATGGCAGAAGAGAGATGCCAGGGTTCCCCCAAACTATTGCACCAGAGCCTCAGCAGCCTTTGCTGAATAGGGCTGCAGAAGAAGAGTTAGGGGCTATTTTTTGGGTGAGAGAGGGAGAGGGAAAAGGGGAAAGGCTTTCCTTCTCCTTCTACACCCCCTCCTCATCCCGGCTCAGCAGAATCTTTGAGCCTTTCAATGATCTGAAAGGTCCAATGTAGCCCTCGGTCCAAAATGTTTGGGGACCTCTGCTCTAGGAGATGGAATTCAGAAGCAACATCCACTGCCAACCAAAGTGAGTGATAGGTAGTATAAGCTTTGATTCTATTTGATAAATATATACGGCTTATATCATGTACAGCCTTGAAAATCAAATGTGGGCCCTAAATGATATCAGCAACCATCTCCATTGCAATGAAGTCTGATCAGCTATGATTGCTGAAAGAGATCTCTAAAATCAACAGGATTTCTGCATTCTGTAGCAAATGTAGGCCACAAATGCTCTTTTGTGGCAAACCCAGAAAGACAGAATTACAGTAACTGATCCTGGAGACAATGAGTAGTTGGAACACTTATTTAAACTGAGCAATTGTCAAAAAAGGAGTTTAAGGTGTGGACTAGTCACTACACAAAGCAAGCATCCCTTATAGTGTTATGTATATGTTCTTCCATATTTTAGTGTAGGCTCTAAAATATACTCCAAGACTCATCATTTCAACAAGAGCTGTGGTTTCAAAAGAACATTATTTGAATCACCCACAAAACTTCTGTCTTTGATGGATTTAAAGAAAGTTTATTAGCCTTTATCCAGAGAGAAATTGCTTCCAAGCAAGAATTAACTTGTTGACATAAAACTAAGGAATCACCTGACAGACCATTTGTAAATCATCTGCTCAGCTGTGTACATTCACACCAAAAGACCTAACAAACTTCAGCAGAGAACATAAATAAACTTTAACAAGCATCGGTGATAAAATAGACCATTGAGGGACTCCATAATCTAGGTGCCTGTATAAAAAAATGTTTTTATCTCAATACTACCCACATCCTAAGAGAAAACTTTGAAACCATTGTAAGAGGCTGGGATCTATGGTGTCAGACAGCTGTTTGGGCCAAAAGAACTAACAAAGTGTGTTCATTTTATCCAAACTCAGCTGGAAGTCATTGATTAATGAAACTAAAACTGTCTCTGTACTATAAGTATGATGAAATATGGACTGACATATGTTGTTCGGTCCAAACAGCTTGTTCAAAGATTGACAGTCTATTGGTAGTTTTCATCTAAATTAGGGTCCAAAGAAGCCCTTTTCAATAATGTCTTCATTACTGCATGTTTACAAACATTAGGCAACTTACCTGCTGACAACTGCAAATTTTTAATTACCAGGAGAGGGTTAATCAGCATTTCACTCAAAGATTTAATTAAATTAGACAAGCAATGATCAGTAGACCATGTATTTGCTTACGTTTCCTTCAGCAGAATAGATGTCATCAATACAAGAGAAGAAAGGACATCCAAATGGATAAGGAATCAGCTGAGATCACAAACAGTGGTTAATACTGTAACAACTTTGTTCAGTGATCTTCAAAATGTTATTGTTTCTGAGGATGTCAAGGTGGCAAAACAATGTGACAAGGTGGTGGCCAAAGCCAGAAGGATGCTGGGTTGCATGCAGAGGAGGGATAACCAGCAGAAAGGAGGAAATATTAATGCCCCTGTACAAGTCATTGGTGAGGCCTCATTTGGAGTATTGTGTTCAGTTCTGGAGACCATATCGCACAAAGGATATAAAAAGACTTGAAATGGTTCAGAGGAAGGCGACCAAAATGATTTGGAGCCTGTGCCAGAAGATGCATAAGAAGAAATTGAAGACCTAAATATGTATACCCTAGAGAGGAGTTCCAGGGGAGAGATGATACAGACAAACCTTTTTCAAAGAAGGGGAAAACTAGAGGGCATAAAATCAAAGTGCAACGAGGTAAACTTAAAAGCAATGTCAGGAAATACTTTTTCACTGAAAGGGTGCTGGATACAAGGAATGTCCTCCCGATGGAGTCGACTCATGGCGACCCTCTGGATAGCTATCCTAAATTGTGTTCAGTCTTCAGTCAGGCGGCTCATTGTTGACAGACTGGTACCCGTAGCTGCTGTTATTGTATCGATCCATCTCATTGCTGGCCTTCCTCTTTTGCGTTGACCTTCTATCTTGCCAAGCATAATGTCTTTCTCTAATGATCTCTCTCTTCGCATGATGTGTCCAAAGTATGAAAGTCAAAATCTTGTCATCTGAGCTTCTAAAGAAAGCTTAGGTTTGATCTCCTCTAGAGATCAAACCTAAGCGATGGAGGTGGTGGGGGCAAATATAGTGACAGAATTCAAAATGGCATGGGATAGACACAGTGGATCCCTTTATAGCAAGATGATACAATCAAAATAAACGTAACTATTTCTTATACATTAACAAATAGAGAGGGGTGACCTGTGTGGAGTGGTGGGTACAACCCTAAACAAAGGCATAGAGGGGGTGACCTGCTTGGAGCGGCGGGTACACCTACTCTAGTCACCTTACTAGTCAGACTAGATGGACCATATTTGTCTTTATCTAGAAACCTAGAAACATGATGGCAGAAAAAGAGCACATGGCTTATCAAGTCTGCCCTTCCAAATCAACCACTACTAGAGCCCCTTTTTGCCCTTTAGAGAGCCTCTGTGTTTGTCCAATGCTTTTTTGAATTTAGATATTGTCCTCATCTCTACCACTTCCACTGGGAGACTATTCAACACATCTACCACTCTTTCTATAAAGAAATATTTCCACATATTATTCCTGAGTCTATCCCCTTTCACCCTCATTCTATGTCCCTTGTACTGCTCCTTTGGATTGTTGCAGCCAAAATGCATGACCCTACATTTTTGGCATTAAATATCAGCTACCAAATTCTAGACCATTATTCAAGCTTAACTAGATCCCTCCTCATGTTATCTAAACCTTCCTGGGTATCTACTCTGTTGCAGATTTTGGTATCATCCGCAAAGAGGCAACCCTGTTCAATGTAAAACCTGACAGTTTGTCGTAATGGTCGTTTTGTTATGATGTAAACCGCGCTGATTCTAAATAGCGCGGTATATAAGAAACTGTAATAAATAAATAAATAAAAATAATAAATAAACCCTTACCCGATAGCCGTTCCGCGATATCACTAACAAAGATATTAAAAAGAATCACACCAAGGACAGATCCCTGTGGCACTCCATTGGTAACCTCCTTCTCCTCAGAGTGAACTCCATTTACCTGTACCCTTTGTCGCCTCCCACTCAACCAATTTCTAACCAATGCAGTAGCTTTAGGGTCTTTCTCTAGGGTGCTCAGTATGTTTATAAGTCGCCTGTGTGGAACAGTGTCAAAGGCTTTGCTGAAATGTAAATACACCACATCTAGGGCTCTCCCTAGGACCAACTCCCTGGTCACCCAGTCAAAGAAATCAATCAGATTTGTCTGACAAGACCTGCCCCTGGTGAATCCATGCTGCCTCGAATCCAGTAATTGGTTCAACTCCAGAAACCTCACTATTTTTTCTTCCAGCAGCGTTTCCAATAATTTACTCATCACCGAGGTTAAACTAACAGGCCTGTAGCTTTCAACCACATCCTTACTTACGTTTTTGTGTAAAGGGACCACATGTGCCTCTCTCCAGTCCTCTGGCACCACGCCGAATCCAAAGAGGCATTGAAAAGGTTAGCTGGGGAAAGTGTTTCTGATGTTATAGTGGGAGATCATCTCGCATCCAGTGATCAGCAGATGATGTGGTTCAGTATTAGGACTAGGGCTGATAAAATCCATTCAAAAATTAGTGTCTTAGACTTTAGATAAACTAACTTTGCCAAGATGGGCCAATACCTCAAGGAGTCATTAGCGGGATGGGAATAGCTGGGGCATGTAGAAAAACAGTGGGCAAAACTGAAAGGGAATAAATATCTGCTGAGTAAAACGCTGATTCCCAGAGTGCTGCTTAAACCCAGATGACTGGTTATTCTGGGGTGGCCTGGGAGGATTCTGTGAAGCAGAAGGAGAAGAGTTACTTTCCAAAGAAAGGGTAGATTTTACAGCACTAACACTCTGTTTTGGTTCCTTGGCTTTGCTTGGAGCCTTTACTTTGCTGCCATTGCTAGCTCTCATGCTAGCAACAGCTTCAAAAATCCACTCAGCGTGTTCTATCACGCGTGACAGGGGTTCGTGACGCATGTCAGCCATATAAGCCTTAATAGACGGAAGGAGCAACTGACAGAAAAGATCATGAAACTCCTGATGGTGTTCTAACGTTTCCCAGGGAGGATCACTCTGGAAGAAGGTCTGCCTAAGTCTGTAGGCAAACTCTCGGGGTGATTCATCTTCCCCATAAGTCATATTATATGCTGCCTGTTTTGCAATGATAGCATCAGGATATGGCCCATATTTCTTTAGTGCCTGTACAAAGGTGACGATATTATTCTTTTTATCGTCTGCCATGGCCCGGATAAACTGCTGACAGGGCACATCAAAGGACCGTGGGAGATACAGCTTGGCACACACGTAGTGTGTCTGTCTTGCAGGCAGATCAGGTAGCAAAAAAACAGGTAAGCAGGGCACAAACAGCGAAAGACCCTAAAGTTCTTCTGCGCAGACTGTATAATTCTTTGTGATGAGTCTCTGTACTAGGTCCGGCGATTGGTTGGCACAAGACAGTCCGAGGTGTTCTCAGCAAATCAGGAGGTAGGTGACAGGCATTTTTCAGGCAGACAAAGGATCCATAATAAGAAGTCCTGCGGAGGAAACAGTATGTAGTTTCTGGGCATAGGTACAAGTATCCAAGGCCAGTAGAACCGTCTATAGATAAGCACCGGAGAAGCAGATGTTCTTGCATGTGGGCAGTGAATTAGCCAGGAACAATGGCTTCTGTATGCAGACATAAAAACGCTGGGCAAGCAGTTGCTTGACGGTCAAGTCTGTGGCTGAACAGAGCAAAAGTGTAGCGGGAAGCCATCTTGTTTGATCAGCTTGGTTCAGGCCTGAGCTGCTGAGCAGGCCGGAGATCTGCAGGCACAGAATTGCAGGGGTACCAGCCCCTTCATGTGTGGATTCTGTTACCAGTTGCCTGAATAGTTCTTCCTATAAAGAATCTAGGATCTCCTTGTTTCTAGAAGACACTGCAGCAGGGATGCTCCAATCAACATCGGACATATTGAAATCCCCTATCAGTAGCACTTCCCCTTTACTGGCAATGATGCGTATGTCTTCTATTAAATCTCCGTCCACTTCTTCTCCCTGTGATGAAGGTCTGTATATCACGCCAATACAAATGGCTTTCTCTTTCCCTATTTCTAGTTTAACCTACAGTGCCTCCTCTCTCCCTTTTAAGCCCTGTATTTCCATAGCTTAAATATTATTTTTTTCACATATAATGCCACTCCTCCTCCCCTTCTTCCTACCCTGTCCTTTATGAATAACGTATAACCTGGTATAGTTATATCCCAGTCATGGTTGTCTGTGAACCATGTCTCTGTAACTGCCACTAAATCCAAGTCAGCCTCTCCCATTAAAGTCTCAACATCTAGGATCTTATTTCCCATGCTACAGGCATTTATAGACACTGCTTTCCAGATGTTGCCCCTTTTACCTATTTCTATAAAGGTATTTAATGTTTCACTTATCGAGGGGCTTTCACTTACCTGGAGGCTTTCTTCACCCATCCCCAACAAATCTAGTTTAAAGCCCTCTTCTGTAGGTTAGCCAGTCTGCAACTGAAGACATGTCGACCCTTCTTGAACAGATGGACACCATCTCTTCTCTGCAGCCCTTAGATCATCATCCCATGGTCCAGAAAACTGAAACACTCTTGATTACACTATCCACGCAGCCATGCATTTATCTCCAGAGTGCAAGCTTCTCTGCCTTGGCCTTTACCCTCACAACAGAGGGGATTGAAGAGAATACCACCTGTGCCCCTATCTGCTTCACCCTCTGTCCTAGAGCCATGAACTCACTCTTTATACGCTCAGAGAGATACGTGGCAGTATCATTTGTGCCAACATGGATGAGCAGTATTGGGTAATAGTCAGTAGGCTTGATGAGTCTCAGCAAACTCTTCATAACATCTTGGATTTTGGAACCTGGCAGACAGCATACTTTTTTTTTTTTTAAATTTATTTATACTGCGCTCTTTAGAATCAGTGCGGTTTACATGTATACTAACAGGTACTTTTTATTCCCTTGTCCCCGAAGGGCTCACAATCTAAGTGTACCTGAGGCAATGGAGGGTTAAGTAGCTTGCCCAAGGCACTTCTCTGGACATCAAGTCTGGTCAACAGGTGGACTCCTCAGTACCCCTCAGAAGAGAGTCACCAACCACCACTTCCCTTTGCTTCCTAGTGGTCACTGATTCTGCAACTTTGGGGTGCTCAAGCTCAGGCTCTTCCCTTTCCTGGGACGCCTCCACCCCTCCACTTCCAGGGCGGCATAATGGTTCTTCAATTCAAGGGCTTGAGGAGTTGGACTGGTGATTCTGCAGGCCCTGGTGACTCATGTCCAACCTTTGTCATTCTGTAGGCTTCCATTTTCACCTCTGTTGGAGAGCTTGAATTCTCCTCAGCCTTGCCACCTCTTCTCTGAGCTCTTCCATCTGTTTCCTGAGAGCTGCAGCATGTAGGCATCCTGCACATGGAATCGGTGCTTCAATTGGCATTGGGATCTCTGTCTGGATAGAGGCAGAAGCTGTAATGGGGCAACAGCTTATCTGCCGTCATATACTATATTGCTGTGTTACTATAAGACCAAGGGGTATGTTTACTAAACACCGTTGCTGTGCGGGTTCCCGTTAGTGTGCTGGTGCCGGTGCCATATAAGGAGTGGGCGGGCCAGGCAGAAAAAAGCAAAAAACTGGACCGTACGTGTGTGCGTCGTGCTAATGTGCGGGGCCCACATTAGCGCGTGGGAAGGCTAAGTGGGGCGCTGCTGCAAAACCAAACAACAGAGCTGTAGTACAAGGGTGAAGACACCGACCAATGGTGCAGGGGCCAGGGGTTCAAACCCCCATTGCGCTCAACAAAAAAGACCAGCTGAGGCACCAACATTTATGGGCAAAAGTGGTTAGGAGGCATATTAATTTTGGGCAGCAGAAGGCGGCGCACTGTTATTTTTATTACGGCATGAGGCGGCGCACTGTTTAGTGTGGGCGGCAGATGGCGGCGCATTGTTAAGTTTGGGCGGCAGAAGGCGGTGCGCTGATAAATGTGGGCAACAGAAGGCGGCGAGCCGGTGGGCAGAAGGCGGCGCGCTGATGTGTGAGGGGGCAGTCCAATAGTGGGAGGGATAAGTGGCGCGCTGATGTGCAAATAACAGGAACAGAGCCATAGCACAATGGTTAAGACACTGACCACTCGTGCAGGGATCATGGGTTCAATTCCCCACAGTGCCCATTGAAGACAGCTGGCTGAGGCATTATTTTAGGGGCATTTCCATGTTGTGCGGCATAAGGCGGCGCGCTGTTAATTTAGTGCACCACAAGATGGCACGCTGATGGCTACAAGGCTGCGCGCGGATGCACAAACACAGGAACAGAGCCACAGCACAATGGTTAAGACACTGACCAATGGTGCAGGGGCCAGGGGTTCAACCCCTCACAGTGCCCAGTGAACAAGGCTGGCTGGGGCAGTATGTATCATGGTGAGGAGTGCTGTAGGAGGCCTTCTGTTTATATTTTATTTCCCACCACTAGTAAACCCGCTCTCACAGTGTGTTAACATACGGATGCCCGTAAGGCACATGTTACAGTGCACTGTCCGCCAAGGCACCCTAGAATGTCC
Source organism: Ichthyophis bannanicus (assembly GCA_033557465.1). Taxonomy (NCBI): domain Eukaryota; kingdom Metazoa; phylum Chordata; class Amphibia; order Gymnophiona; family Ichthyophiidae; genus Ichthyophis; species Ichthyophis bannanicus. The sequence continues at coordinate 289,202,373 of CM066042.1, forward strand.
CCTATAGGGCACCATGTATGTTGCGACACAGGATAATGTATAGTGCACCCTATATGGATGGCAACCATAAGGTGGCCTATAGGGCGCCCTATAAAGCACCCTCAGAGGCACCTAATGGGTATAGTAAGCTGTGTGTGGTTTTGCCGGCATAGACATATGTACAGTAAATAAAAATAAAGCTGTGGACGGCCCTATCAAAGGGCCCCACTGTGGGTTTGAACCCATGACCTCTGGCTGTACAGGGAGTGACATAACCATTGGGCTACAGCTCATAGCAAGCCCCTGACTGGCTGCAGAGAGCCTGCATGTCACCCCACAGACAGTCTGCTGTTGTAGACAGGATAGGGTTAGGCCACCCATACCCATGATGCACTGCACATGCAAATCAGCTGTCCACAGATGCACACAAGATGGGGAATGCACCCCAACAGCTACCCGGCCTGGTAGGGGGAATTGTCCATGTGCACCCACACAGCACCTCGGCCTGGTAGGGGGTCCTGAGCGGGTGGACTACCAGCAAAGAGTAGCTACACACCGTCACATTGTGCGGGTACTGTGCTCACCCTGAGGGTGTGATGTGGCGGCCAGGACCAGGTCCACAACACCAGCCATGGCTGGATGAGGCCATGACAGAGCTACAAAACAGTACTAACCTGTGAGATAGGAAGGTGCTGCAGAAACATGTTGGATATCTCTGTCTGTCTCAGTTAGTGGAGACACCCACCCACCCACCCACATGGCAGTAGAGTGGACCATCAAACCCCAGTCCTGCTGGGGAACAGACACCCTACAGGGCAGTCCAAGCAGCTCCACACACATCCATAACACAATATCAGACAGACTTATAGGCCTGGATATCCAAAGATGCACCCCAGCACTATCTGATATTCACCTGCAGCAAGCCATCAGCCACTGCACCCTGCAAGGCACTCCATCAAGAAACATACCAGCTGTGAACAGTCTGCTGGTTAGCCCTGATGGAAATGCATGCACCCAAAACTGGGGTGGCAGCACACACAAGCAGAGAGTTCTGTGAGGAGGCCCCAACAGGAAACCCATATATATCACAAGAGAGAAACACAATACAGCACTATGGGGGTGCCTAGCCATGCTGTCATCACTGCACACTCAGGGTGAGAGTGCTCCCCCAGCAGCACATACAGAGGTCACCCTGTCTGTGTAGGTGGTGGCCTGGCACTACAATGTCACAGCCAGTGCCCTATGCCCTGTGCAGATGCATCCTGGCCAGCCCACCATGTCTGACCTATACCCATGGTACCTTGCTGCTCATTATGCACATTGGCAGGCCAATACTGGCAGTAGTGCTGGCAGTGTGGGTTGGGGAAGGTGTTTGCAGCCAACACACACTGTATAGACCAGGGGTTTCCAACTCCAGTCCTGGAGGGCCGCAAACCAGTCAGGTTTTCAGGGTATCCCTAATGAATATGCATGAGATATATATGCATTAGAAATAGCCTGCCATACTGACTGGTTTGTGGCCCTCCAGTGCTGGATTTGGGGACCCCTGCCGTACACCTCTGTCATGTATGATTGTGAGTGGGCAAGGTACAGATGTCCTCGACATCAAAAGGGTAGATAGAATGTGTCACATCCCTCCTCGTTTCTCACCACCACCAAAAAGTTGTCTAATAGACGATATTTTGGTGGTGGTGAGAAGCGAGGAGGTATGTGACACATTCTATCTACTCTTTTGATGTCGAGGACATCTGTATCTTGCCCACTCACAATCTTAAATGACAGAGGTGTAAGGTGGGGGTCCCCAAATCCAGCACTGGAGGGCCACAAACCAGTCAGTTTGACAGGCTATTTCTAATGCATATATATCTCATGCATATTCATTAGGGATACCCTGAAAACCTGACTGGTTTGCGGCCCTCCAGGACTGGAGTTGGAGACCCCTGGTATAGACAGACACACACTCCCACACCTATGCCAGCATTGTGCTACTATTGAGGGGGTGATTAGCCTTGGCCACCACACCGGTCCTGGGCACGGCACAGGCATGGATATGGTACGCAGTACTGCTGGGGGTCACTCCCCAGGGTGGTGAACACCATCAGAGGCCAGGCCTGGAGCACGCACCGCAGACACCAAACAGATTATTCGGATGGGGTCAACTAGCAGTATGTGCGTAACGTAGGGATATCTATCAGCCTGTACTCTTAGCAAACGTTTCAGAGCTGTGTACCTCAGGTGTAGGGTGACATTGCTAAGGTATGCAGGTGCTGGTATTGGGAGATGCACGCAGGGTCCAATGTTCTGCCTCTACAGGAGACATTGGCCAATGGGGCCTGTGGGTGTGGGTGTGGGTGTGTCTGCCCCTGTTAGCTGCTGCTTTACGGCAGCGCTTCCCCACTCCAGCCCAGTTTTGCATCACACTGTTCGGGTCTTCCTGCTGTCCCTCATGAATATGCATGAGCTACATCTACATGCCGTGCATAGATATACAGCACAGGCATTTGTATGAGTGGCAGCATGGAACCTGACTGGTGTGTGGCCCACCAGGACTGCATTTGGGGGATTCTGCTGTAGGTTCTGCCCCTGTTCATGGTGTCTGTGCTCAGTGGGGTAAAAGATAGACGTATTACCATTGCATATGTCCTCGTCACGAAAGGTGTGTCCTTACTGTCACTGTTTATTTGTGGGGAAAATATGTGGGCAGGATTGCTGGTAGCCCCAGCTGGTCTTTGAACCTGTGACCTTCTGCTCTTGCATGCTTTGTCTGTGTGCACTGCACCACCGTGTAGCCACAGCTTGGCTGAATTCCCTGGATAGTCCATGACTGTGGATCCGGCAGGGCCTGTCTGTTGCTGTGGACTGTGCCAGCCTGCACATGGCTAAGCCTCTGTCTTCTGTCGCTAGCAGCCACTGCCCCCTGCACCACATGTACTTGTCCGCCAACAAGCTGGCATGAGCTTCTCCCATAAAAGGCAGGTGACCTGATTGGAATGTGGCAGTACGGGACTGCATTTGGGGTACTTGGCTGTGGGTAATGCCCATTGTTGTGGTGTGTGTGCGTTGTTGGGTAAAATATGGGTGTTTTCCCCATGCTTATGTCCCCTGCAATACAGGGGTGTCTGCGCTATCTGTGTTTAGTGGTGGGTAAAATATAGGGACTGGGCTGGCAAGTGCCCCAGCTGGGCTTTGAACCTCTGGCCCTAGAGGTACTGACTCTGTCTGCTGCACCACACTATGGCCACATAGACAGTGCAGCCCCTGGAGGTAGTAAGCCTGGCAGGATGGAGTCACAAACCCTGCTCTACGCAAATTTACTGTGGGCATATGCACCCTGTCTGGTGACAAACGTGCACATAAACCCCGGAAATGACCACGGGAAATGGGGGACAAAATATCACCACGCTGGGCAACAGTGATATTAATGGGCAACCATAGCAAACACTCCCAGGAAAGCTCCATAAAAGGAAATGTTTTTTGGAAGAGTCTCCGCTCCGTAAACCCTTCCAAAATTCATTTCTTTTTTCTGGAGCTTTGCTGGGTGTGTTTTCTGTATTTGCCCATCACTATAACTGTTCCCCAGCTGAATTACTATTTTTAATAGTTCTGTTGTGGTCATTTTCTATTTTTATTTGCACTTTTGTGCTGTGCACATGTATCACACTGCTCACGTTTTGCTGGTTTCCCCGGTTTTCCTGTACATTGCTGACGTAAATGGTTTCTCTTCCCTTTAAATGCTTTCTACCGCGAGGGTTTCCCTCGCGGTAGTTTTTACATGCAAATTCGGGCCCGATACTGTGCGGGGAGCCTCTCCCCTCCCACTCTCCACCCATTGACCCCGTCCCTCCGGAGCCTTCCTCCGCCCTCCTTTAGCCGTTCCACGCCTCTATCGGACATTTGCGGGCCCGCACTTGTACGGGGCCCGTTAGTGTGCCGTGCACCTTTGCGGGGGTGACACGCACGTGTGCAGGGTGTTTAAACGCGTTTATTAGCGTTTCAGTGCCGCGTTTCCGTGCGCTATTTTGCGGCGCGCACATTTCCGGTTTTTAGTAAACATCCCCCTTAGTCTTGCAATAGAACAACAACTGAGTCAAATGACTAAAAGAAGGGCATATTAGAAGTTTAACCACATGAAAAAACTCTAAAGCTCTTAAGAGGTTAGCTTGATAAGGAGGTGCCTAGTTTTAGGTACTAGCCATGCGCATAAATCTCAATATGTTAGTCATTTACATGCATAAGTGACCACTTACATGTAGCAATGATCTTTTAGAAAATATAATTAGTGAGAAAGGACATACATTCTTTACACTGCACAAACGCTCACTGTGGGTGTGCACATGGGTGGAGTTTGGGCGAAGTTTGGTCAGTGTGGGCAGTGTAAGCAAATACACATATTGATTATGAAATATTATCATTTATATATGTATTTGCAAAATTTAAGGATGGTAATTTATACCAGCTCTAGGGCTGGTATAAGTCATCATGTCTTAATTTAGGGTGCGCTCTCTACCAGTTGCACTAGTATTTTAGACAGTCCAGTATGCAGATACTTGACTTTATAAAATAGGCATATAGGCAGGAAAACTTAACAGCAGTGGCCAGAGTGAGTAGAGCAGCTGTCAGTCACTACTTTAAATCAAATGTAAATATTAAATGCTGGGACCATATCCGGACACTGGCATTAAATATCCGGTTTGCGAGTTAGCTATCCTGTCAGTGGTAATATTCAGCTGTTGATGGGATCGCTAAACTGGCTAAAATTAGGACAACTGTTTTTTGTCCTAACTTAAGTTGGTAAGGGTTAACTGGCCAGCGGCTCTATGTGGCTACTGATCGGCTAACTCTTAGCGCCATCCATGGAATGCCCCAATGCTAAGTGGTTCAGTAGATTTAGGAGGGGATATTCAGTGACTATCCCATTTACCGGGATGAACATTTAGGAGACCTGGTAACGATATTAATCTCTGAATATACTCCCCATAACACATGCATGAAAAAGTGTGTTAACTAATCATGACTTTATACAATTATTCTCTAAAGGCCACTTCAAATTTAGATTAATAAAATAGATTTTAACTATCACAAAGGCTTCACTGTAAATCTTTTATTGGAATCCAAGTTGCATTTTAGCCATTGCCTCTGCAGTCTGTTTTTTTACCACATTTTTCCCATGTAAGTCACTTCTATATACAAAGATAATTTGGATTGTTTTGCCCAGAGCACCTTGTCTGGAACAAGGGAATCATAAACACAAGTTAAATTAAAATATCTTTCCTTAACTGTGGCTGAGAAGCAGCAGGTTCAAGAAAAAATGCCTTAAGCCCTTCTGTAACAACATCTCTAGCTACATTTTTTCTTATCACACTGTCCAACTGTCCCTCCAGGCTATCTAGCAAAAAAGGTTGCAGACTTAAAATAAAACTGATGAAAAGATGATCCATCCAACAAAGTGGGCTAGTCTCTGTATTTAAAAATATTTAAGACAGACGCAATATGAACTAAAAAACCCATGATCTAAAATATGACTTTCTTATGGATGGGTATCGATACAACTTGTTTAAAACCTAAGGCAGAAAGCTTGGGCTTTACTCACCCCACCCATCCCTGGGGCTGCATTGCCTATACAGTGGCCAAAAGCTTGGGATACACCCACATTCTCTTAACTAGCATGTCTTGTATTCAGTGCAATACCTGCGGTACTTTCATTCCAAGAAGAATCATTTGGAGCCTAAGAGCATGTCCTATGTGCAGGGCCGGATTTACCTATACGCCATGTACGCCATGGCGTAGGGCCCACAGCCGGCAGGGGCCCACAAAAAAAGAACCAGGTAATTTTTTTTAAACGCAATTAAAAAAAAAAACCTGGTGGCTGCCGCCGCGGGGCCCCCTCTGCTGCCGCGGGGGCCCCGTCTACAGGCTGAAGGGGTCGGGTCGGGTCGGGTCTCTCCCTCCCTCCCTCGCTGCAGGCTGCGAGAGACGCGAAGATAGAGCGTCTCCTCGCGTCTGTGTTAAGCCCGCAGGGGCTGATGGGATTTCCCATCAGCCCCTGCGGGCTTAACACAGACGCGAGGAGATGCTCTCCCTTCGCGTCTCTCGCAGCCTGCAGCCTGCAGCGAGGGAGGGAGGGAGAGACCCGACCCGACCCGACCCGACGGGACGGCTTCAGCTTGTAGACGGGGCCCCCGCGGCAGCAGAGTGGGCCCCGCGGCGGCAGCCACCAGGGGTTTTGTTTAAATTAAATTTTACTTTAGGCCGGGGGGGGGGTAGGACTGGTAATGGGCTATGGGGGGGGGGTAGGACTGGTAATGGGCTATTGGGGGGGCTGGGGCTGGAAATGGACTGGGGGGGGTAGGGCTGGTAATGGGCTATGGGGGGGGGTAGGACTGGTAATGGGCTATGGGGGGGGTAGGACTTGTAATGGGCTATTGGGGGGGCTGGGGCTGGAAATGGACTGGGGGGGGGTAGGGGTGGTAATGGGCTATTGGGGGGTAGGACTGGTAATGGGCTATTGGGGGGCTGGGGCTGGAAATGGGCTGGGCTGGGCTGGACTGGGGGGGGGTTAAGGCTAGAGGTGGGCTGATGGGGTTAGGACTGGTAATGGACTGTGGGCTGTTGGGGGGCTTAGAACTGGCAATGGGCTTTGGGGGGGTTAAGACTGGTAATGGGCTGTGGGCTGATGGGGGCTGTCTGGTAATGGGCTATGGGGGGGGGCTAGGACTGGAAATGGGCTGGGGGGTTAAAACTGGAGGTGGGCTGATGGGGTTAGGACTGGTAATGGGCTGGTGGGGGGGGGTTAGAACTGGTAATGGGCTTTGGGGAGGTTAAGACTGGTAATGGGCTGTGGGCTGATGGGGGTTGTCTGGTAATGTGCTATGGGGGGCTAGGACTGGAAATGGGCTGGGGGGTTAAAACTGGAGGTGGGATGATGGGGTTAGGACTGGTAATGGGCTGTGGGCTGATGGGGGGGGGTAGGACTGGCAATGGGCTATGGGGGGCTGACTGGAAATGGGTTGATGGGGTTAGGACTGGAAGTGGGCTGATGGGGGGTTAGGACTGGTAATGGGTTATAGGGGGGGCTTAAACTGAAAATGGGGTGATGGGGGGTTAAGGACTGAAAATGGGGTGATGGGGGGTTAAGGACTGTAAGTGGGGTGATGGGGGGGCTAGGACTGGTATTGGGTTGGGGGGTTGCTAGGACTGGAAAGGGGCTGATGGATGGCTAGGACTGGAAATGGGCTGATGCAGGGACTAGAAGGGAATGGATGCTGGGTGAGGCTGGAACTAGAAGGGAGCTGATGTTGGGGGAGGATTAGAATGGGATGGGGCTGGAAGAGTAAAATGGAGAAGGGAAAAATATTTTGTGTGGGAGGGATAAAAAATCTACAATTGGCCGGGTATTGGGAGAGTAAGTGGGGATTGAGGATGGAGGGGTAAAATTTGAGTGGATGAAATAGGAATGAGGAAAGAGCAAAAGGAGAAAGATTAGTATGTTAAAGCAGATGTAGAGAGAGAATGGAAAAAAATCTAGAAGAGAGAAGAAAGGACAAATGGACAGCAGACGATGGAGAGTTAGCAGAAGACACGAAGAAACCAGAAGAAAGTGGCTGGAGCAATTGCAGCTGAAAAAAATGCACAAAAGGTAGAAAAATATCTCTTTATTTTGAATTTATTAATTGGAATATGTCAGCTCTGGTAAATGTGCATCATTAACATCTGCGCTTTGTTTAGTACAAGAGCAAATTAATGTATAGTTTTATTTCTACAGTGTTGTACATTCCAAGTTTGGCTTTTGGGATTCCCAGTTTAATTATTGTCTTCCTATTTCTAAATTGTGATTACTTGTTTGGTGATGGTCTATGTTCTGCATGTGTAACTGAGCTGAGGTGTTCTGTTTATATAATTCCTATTTGACATTGCCACTTGTTCTCTTTCCCCAGTAGGTCATGTATTGTTGTTCTCTGAAATGTATTGGTTTAATATTTGCAGTGTTGCCTTTTGATTGGTAGAGTATGGTGCTTTGTGAGTCCTGGTGGTGCTGTTAGGATACGGCGGGTTTACTATGGGCAGTGTTTGTAGTAGTTCCTAATGTGTCTGGCAGTTGGCACTGGATTATAGTAATGTAGAAATCTTTTAGTCTTTCTTTATCCATACACTCATTAAGAGGCACGTTTACTAAAAGTTAGTATATGGTAACATTATGCAAATATTTATGCAAATGAGGCCCCTTATGCAAATGAGGTCCGCACCCCCCTTGGGCCGCCCCTGCTGGGGGCCCACAATTTTTGTTGGCGTAGGGCCTCACTCAAGGTAAATCCGGCCCTGCCTATGTGCCGAAGGTCATCTGCCATGCATAACGAATTGACTCTACTAAGAGAAGACCTAGCTGCCATGCATAAAGAATTGTCTCTACTGAGGGAAGAACTGGCTGCAATGAAGCGCACCTCTTCTAGGATATAGACTGAACAAAGTCCATCACTGCTCCCACAAACAGTCAAACACACCAGGAACAAATGGATCACAGTGGGTTCGGGTAGATTGTGATCTGTGACACAGAGGCATCCTATACTCCAAGAGATATCCTTGCATAATGCATTCTCTGCCTTGGTTAATGAGGATGCCCAATCCAAAGAAACTGAACAGCCCTTAGAGGAGTCAGTCAATGCCCAATCTCCTGCTAAAGCACCAAATATGAAGAAAACCTCACCAAACAGAAAACTACTACTACTTGGAGATTCCATCATCAGAGATACCAATTTGGGAACACAGTTCAAAGGAGAGAAGATAGTCAAATGCCTCTCAGGCTCCTCAGCCAGCAGGAATACAAACCAAATTATTGATGTACTTAGCGCGGAAAGCAAACACTCCAAACTTGATGTTGTCATCCACTTGGGTACAAATGACCTGGCTAGAAATAGTGCCTCTACAGTCCAAAAGGACTTCCAATCTCTGGGAGAAAAACTCAAGTCCATTGTTAACACTGTAGAATTCTCAGAAGTTCTACCTGTTCTAAGGGGGCAAAAAGGCTAAGGGGCATGTTTACTAAACGGGGCACTTTTGCGGGGCGCACCTGAGCGCCCTAAAATGATGCAGTTAAGTGCTCTTAAGCACCCCGTACGCGTGCGCGGCACATTAACGGGTCCCGCACGCGTGCGCCGCAAACACGCACGTTTGCGGGGCGCTCATGTGCGATAGAGGCGTGGAAAGGCGAAATGAGGGCGGAGGAAGGCCCCCGAGGGGCGGAGAGATGGGGTCAATGGGTGGAATGTGGGAGGGGAGAGACCCTCCGCACAGGAGCGTGGCCGAATTTACAAGAAAAAATACCGCCAGTGAAACACACGCGTTAGAGGTGATTTAAAGGGAAGAGAAACCATTTCCGTCAGCAATGTACAGCAACATCGTGGAAACCCAAAAAACGTGAGCAGTGTGAAACATGTGCACAGAACAAACTCGCAAATGTAACATGAAAATAACCACAACCAAGTATGCGAAAATCATAAGTCTGCTGGGAAACACTGCTATTAATGGGCAACAATAATAAACACTCCCAGGAAAGCTCCAAAGAATTGAAATGAATATTGGAAGGGTCCATGGTCCGTGGACACATTCAAAAGCACTGCAATGTAATGGAACTGTCCTGGGAGTGCATATCAGGTCATCCAGTGATATCACTGATGCACTGTTCGGTTTATTTCTGTGACTGCACCTATTTGGAAGGCATATTTGTGTGTGTCCTGCACCCCTGTCCCCATACAAAGAAAACGTGGCCACAGTAAACCTATGCAGAGCAGGGTGTCAGGCTTGTGCAGCCAGGTTTCCTATCTCCAGATACTGCACAGTCTCTGTGGGCACAGTGTGGTGCAGCGGACACAGCCAGTGACTGTATGACGAGAGGTTCACAGGTTCAAATCACAGCTGAGGTTCTGGCAACCCAGTACCCATATTTTTAACCACCACTAAACAGTGAGAGTTCACACACTGCTGTACTGCAGAGAACATAAGCATGGGCTCAACACCTACATTTTACCCCACACCGCACACAAACCAGAGCAATGGCCATTATGTACAGGCGAGTCCCTCAAATTCCGTCCTGGAGTGCCACAACGCAATCAGGTTATATGGGTTTGCCAGATAAGGACTGCAAGCCACAGCAGACAGTGCCGTAGGCGTGTGTAGCCTGGCACCGTACACAACAACAGACAGGCACTGTCAGATGTAAAGTCATGGACTTCCCTCGGAATGCAGAATATATGTTTAGAAACAGTGGTGCAGTGTACACAGACAGTGTGTGCAACAACAGAAGGTCACAGGTTCAAATCCTGTCTGTGGCTCCTTGCAACTAGTGCACATAAGTGTACCCTGAAAAAACCAGGCATTAAAGACTGATACTTTTCTGCTGAGAACCCAAGATATTTTGGCATATGTTTATGTTATCATCAACAGTACCCACCACATAAACATGTGCAGCACCTACAGCAGAGTCAAACAAAAGCAGTCCTGGAGTGCCCCACATCATTAAAGGGTAATGCAGACTCCAATATAAGGCCATGTGAACATGTTGACGGCAGGGGAACTGGTGACACCTGTCCACATCACACCATGGCCTATCTGTTTTTAGGTGGGTGCTGTGTAGTGCAACAGACAGGGTTAGTCTGACAAACAGACATGGATGTACCTGGAAATGCACTGTCTCTGTGTCAAGAAGGTGGTGCAAAGCACACAGGCACTGCCTGCAGGAGGTGAAGGTCACAAGTTCAAATCACGTGTGTCAGGTCTGCCGAACCAATCCCCGCAATTGTCACATCCCCTAATTTTTCTCAAAAAACAAACCACCTGTAGTGGGAAAAGTGAAAACAGGGACAGTACATGTATATTGTCTCTCAAGGTGGACATATAAGAGAGAAATGTGCATCACATAGATCAGATTTCCTCAAATGCAGTCCTGGAGGGCCACAATTTATTCACATGTTATGATGTCTTAAATAAAGATGTCTCTGTTCATCTGCATGTGCCGGTCCATGGTATGCAGATATATCTCATGCATATATCTGACGCACATTTGTGAAAATGTAGCAGTGTCTGTTACAACAGGACTGGAGTTGGGGACCTGTGCCAGAGATTACCGATCAACAGGAGGCGAAATGACCAGACACACAGGCTTCAGGACCCAAAGCCAATTGGACAGTCATGATAGTGTGCGTTGCGTCCATATCATAAAACTAGTATGTGCGCACTGTAGCACTGTCACCATAAACCTTGAAATACACCACACATATAGCAACATGTTGATCTGATCAGTGGCAGATATCAATGTCTACGTACACCACAATATGGTTATTGAGTGGTATCACACCAATATGTCTGATGTATGTGGAGTGTGTCTCAGGTCTGTTGTTTGACGATGTTCCCCACCATGGGGTGTGACAGTAGCACTATTTCATAGCCTAGCCATGCATGCACTGTGTCCACGACTGCTGATTTGGCATAGACTGGAAAAACTATCTATAGTAGCACAGTGATGGCATAGCTGTGGGATTGTGTGGCTGTACATCCAGTGTGTGATGTATGCAACACCTTACTCAGCGCACAATGTTTGTACTGTGTGCAGTGTTAGCTTGCCATTGTGCATAATGAGGTGCTAGGTATTGTGGTCATACCCCCGACAGGCTGGTCTCGGCAGGATGCATGAGGACAGAACGTAGGGCAATGTAAGTGAAATTGCAGTGTGTGGTCATCAGTAGCATGGACAAGGTAGCCCAAGCATGTCCTCCTGGAAGGTCAGTCTCACCCTGACTGAGTAGTTACCATAGCATGGCTAGGTCAGCTGTAGTGGCAACAACATCTTTTGCAAGTGATATCTATGGGTTGCCTTTTGGAGCCCAATCACGAACGTAACTGCTCGGTGAGTGTGCAGACGTCCCAGTTTGGGTTGCACACATTGTCACCAGTAGTATGCAGTATGGATAAGCTATCAGACTGCTTGCACCTAGTATGTGTAAGGGTGCCACACTTTGAAGGGTGTAGCAGCTGCAGCTTATCTGTGTTTGCTGCTGGACAATGTCAGATAGTGGTGGTGGGCTGCTGAGCATGTCCAGGCATGCCATCTGTCTGCTGTCACCTTATTGATGGTCACATAAATGCATGCCCCATGCTGTAAGTTGTATTTTCCTCTGCTGGACAGAGGTTATCACTTCCCACCAGCAGCACCATTGCAGTGATGAGTCTGAATGTTACGTTTGGGTGTTGTCACATAATCCGTCTGTCTAACACACTTCTCCCCCTCCCATAACTAATGTGGCGATGACAATGGCCACCACACAGGATATGACTGATGTGGTTGCAGCAAATTGCTTAAAGGGCTACACATCACAGGGAAATAACAGATGCACAGAAGTGTAAGTGTATGTGCATCAACAAGTGCTACTCATCAGACACTGCGACTGATGTGGACTCACACCATAGGCTATCTTAGCTGAGCCAGGTGCTGTGGTCATGGTTCTGGGTCTCCCCTCTCACATTCAGGGTGAGCACAGGAGCCGCACAATGTGATGTCCAAGACTAACTCTGTGTCATTAACCTACACGCTCATTAATCATGTACATACGTAGGTGTTTCAGTGGCTGCATAAACCATAGTGCTTATATTTGTAGACTGCTTATTTACATGTGCAGTGCATCATGGGTATGTGTGATTGAAGTCTATCGTGGTAAAGAAAGCAAACAGGTCATGTGTTGGCCCATACTCAAACTGTAGCCAGCCAGGGGTGTGTTAGCAGCTATGGCAGTGGTTCTGAAGCAGTCCTCCGTGAAAGTCTAGCCATGACATGTGTTTATGTTAGTACAAATGAAGATGCATGAGATATATATGCATTACAGATGTCTTGCCAAACGGAGTGGAGTGTGGCCCTCCAGGGCTGGCCATCAACAACCCTGACAAACATCTCTGTCATTAACGTTTGTAAGTGGGCAAGGTGCTGATGTGCAAGACATCAAAATGTTCACATAAACTGTGTAACATGCTTCTCTGCCTCTCACCACCACCAACATCTTATAGATTATAGAACTGCATGGTGGGCATGAGAATGAGGAAGTATGTCACAGTGAGTATATATGCTTTTCATGTCACTGACATCTGCACTTTGTACAGTCACACACCTAAATGACAGAGGTGTAAGACAGGGGTCTAAAAATACAGACCTGTAGGGCCACAAATCTGTGAGGTTGCCAGGGTAGCTCTGATGCCTATAGATCTCATGCATATTAATTAGGGCTATACTGATCAGCAGACTGGCCTAGGGGTTCAAGGAGGAGTGTCTCTCATACACAGAGCTATGGAGGTTTCGCCCCCTGTGATGTCACAACGTGTACAGACATAGGTAATGCCCCTGATTCTACAGTGGTCTAATCTAATATGGCTCTCTGAGGCCTCTTCCCTTTGTAATGTCATTTGGTGGTGCCACCAACAACACCCTCAATGCTGTAGCATGAAGGTCCCTCAAAAGTACCTTACAAGGTTCGTTTATTTGAACATTAGAAGGTGCTGTTGTGGACACTGCACCTCATATTGTCCTCTCTGAAGTGACTCATAGGGTACCTGATGTGCCACACTAGGTTATTGCAATGTCACAGTGTGTTTCTGCAAAAACAAATCCAAAACGCAAAGGCCACAAAAACCACTGTTGATAGTAGATAGTAATGTGCCAGCAAGTTATATAGATTAGGCTGATGGTGTGAAGGCAAACACGACGTCTGTAACATAGGTAGGTATGACAGTGAATGTGTCGCACACCCCAGCCACTCACTCTGTATGTCAGCACATCCACCTAACATCTACATCCATGTCCATCGCATGGCACTCTCAATAAGCTCACAAGTCGTGCTATGCAACCAACTGTGGCTTTAGAATGTGCAGATGGAAACCCCCCCCCCCCCATGCCATCACATACATAATGTATGGGTTGACATTGAGATGGAGTAGTGAATATCATCTATTGCGACACATATCCCCATATCACCAGGGTGCCTGATAGGCCAATCTGATGGTCCCTCAAAACACCTTGTTGAAGTAGCAGTTGTAGTGGCAGTCAGTGCAATGTGAAAGGCGTAGCACATCACATCAAACAAATGCCTAAGAACCAGTGTGCAAGTGATGATAAGTTCAAGTCCCAAATGTGTCAACACCATGAGGTCATGAAATAGTTATGTGTTTTATATAAGAGACACACAGCACTGTATATTGCAGTTGTTGTGCGCATGTGCGCAACTCGTTCCGCAAAACAATGTGCGGGGCGAAGTTGAACGTCATATGTGTATAAATTGCGCCAGTTGCGGGACGCTGTGGGACGAAATATTTATAAAACATGCAGCAGATGCGGAGCGCAATGAGACGTGTTACGTCGCCAAGGTGCGCCAATCTCTGGGGCGCAGTTGGACGTCATACGTCGCTAAACTGCGCCACTTGCGGGGCACAGTTGCACGTAAAACATTGGAAATGTGTGGCATTTGCGGGGCGCATGCGCGTCAATGACGCTGCGTGCAATCAGGTGATAATATCTCAAAATGGCGTCCAGAACAAGAAAGCCTGCATTCACTCCTCGGGAGCTCCGCACCCTGTCTCGCCTGATTGCCACAAGGCAGGAGAAGCTGTTCCCCGGGCAAAACAGGTACAGGGACAGCAGAAAGGTCCGCAGGGCCTGGGAACGGCTACAGAGACGCTTCAATAGAGAAGCTGACTTCCCAAGGGAGGTAAGTGGATGGGGACAGGTCATTAGAAATAGACATATATATCTAGAGGCTGTGTGCATTGCAGATCCTCATGCTGTTGGGGTCAGGTATTGTGTGTCAGTAATGTGCTGCAGCTGAACATACATCCCATATTGTCTTTGTATAATATGTGACAGGTTTGACCTGTACCCAGGTGGTGATGGATATGGTCACACAGGTCATGATGCTAGCCCTATTACCTGGCATTTGCTGCTGTGGACGTGCCAACACATACTGTAAGAAAGCAAACCAATAGATCAGCTTAATTATCCAAATCACATCATATGAATATGGTGAAATGTGTAGCTGCAGAAAATAACCTTTCCGTCCACAGAAAGGGTATGTGAAGCAAAGCATTAATGGTATGTCAATCACCCAGGTGATCTGGTTGTTTTTGCCAATGTTGTGCAATATGCCCCCCTATCCCCAGTGGTCCTGAGAGCTCACCACAGTGGTCTATCAGTCACCCTGGAGATACGGTTGTGTGTGCTCAAGCACTGTAATACATACACCCTATCACCAGGGGACTAGAGAGGCCATCACACTGGCTCACCTGTCATCATGGTGATATTGGTCTGTGTGCTGTCAAAGTACAAAACAATATCCCTATCCCCAGGGGTGCTGTAAGATCATCACAGTGGCCTGTCATGTATCCTGGCGATATGGTTAAGTGTGCTGAAACAGTTCATTACATCTACCCTATTTCCAGGGGTCCTGAAAGGCCATCCCAGTGGCCTTTCATGTATCCTGGAGCTATGGTTCTGTGTGCTCAAACAGTTCATTACATCTTCCCTAGTTCCAGGAGTCCTGAAAGGCCATCCCAGTGGCCTTTCATGTATCCTGGAGCTATGGTGATGTGTGCTCAAACAGTTTAAAATATCTCCCCTAGTTCCAGGAGTCCTGAAAGGCCATCCCAGTGGCCTTTCATGTATCCTGGAGATATGGTTCTGTGTGCTGAAACAGTTTAAAACATCACCCCTAGTTCCAGGAGTCCTGAAAGGCCATCCCAGTGGCCTTTCATGTATCCTGGAGCTATGGTTCTGTGTGCTCAAACAGTTCATTACATCTTCCCTAGTTCCAGGAGTCCTGAAAGGCCATCCCAGTGGCCTTTCATGTATCCTGGAGCTATGGTGATGTGTGCTCAAACAGTTTAAAATATCTCCCCTAGTTCCAGGAGTCCTGAAAGGCCATCCCAGTGGCCTTTCATGTATCCTGGAGATATGGTTCTGTGTGCTGAAACAGTTTAAAACATCACCCCTAGTTCCAGGAGTCCTGAAAGGCCATCCCAGTGGCCTTTCATGTATCCTGGAGCTATGGTGATGTGTGCTCAAACAGTTTAAAATATCTCCCCTAGTTCCAGGAGTCCTGAAAGGCCATCCCAGTGGCCTTTCATGTATCCTGGAGCTATGGTGATGTGTGCTCAAACAGTTTAAAATATCTCCCCTAGTTCCAGGAGTCCTGAAAGGCCATCCCAGTGGCCTTTCATGTATCCTGGAGATATGGTTCTGTGTGCTGAAACAGTTTAAAACATCACCCCTAGTTCCAGGAGTCCTGAAAGGCCATCCCAGTGGCCTTTCATGTATCCTGGAGCTATGGTTCTGTGTGCTCAAACAGTTCATTACATCACCCCTAGTTCCAGGAGTCCTGAAAGGCCATCCCAGTGGCCTTTCATGTATCCTGGAGCTATGGTGATGTGTGCTCAAACAGTTTAAAATATCTCCCCTAGTTCCAGGAGTCCTGAAAGGCCATCCCAGTGGCCTTTCATGTATCCTGGAGATATGGTTCTGTGTGCTGAAACAGTTTAAAACATCACCCCTAGTTCCAGGAGTCCTGAAAGGCCATCCCAGTGGCCTTTCATGTATCCTGGAGCTATGGTGATGTGTGCTCAAACAGTTTAAAATATCTCCCCTAGTTCCAGGAGTCCTGAAAGGCCATCCCAGTGGCCTTTCATGTATCCTGGACCTATGGAGAACTGTGTGCAAACAGTTTAAAATATCTCCCCTAGTTCCAGGAGTCCTGAAAGGCCATCCCAGTGGCCTTTCATGTATCCTGGAGATATGGTTCTGTGTGCTGAAACAGTTTAAAACATCACCCCTAGTTCCAGGAGTCCTGAAAGGCCATCCCAGTGGCCTTTCATGTATCCTGGAGCTATGGTGATGTGTGCTCAAACAGTTTAAAATATCTCCCCTAGTTCCAGGAGTCCTGAAAGGCCATCCCAGTGGCCTTTCATGTATCCTGGAGCTATGGTGATGTGTGCTCAAACAGTTTAAAATATCTCCCCTAGTTCCAGGAGTCCTGAAAGGCCATCCCAGTGGCCTTTCATGTATCCTGGAGCTATGGTTCTGTGTGCTGAAACAGTTTAAAACATCACCCCTAGTCCCAGGAGTCCTGAAAGGCCATCCCAGTGGCCTTTCATGTATCCTGGAGCTATGGTGATGTGTGCTGAAACAGTTTAGAATATCTCCCCTAGTTCCAGGAGTCCTGAAAGGCCATCCCAGTGGCCTTTCATGTATCCTGGAGCTATGGTGATGTGTGCTGAAACAGTTTAGAATATCTCCCCTAGTTCCAGGAGTCCTGAAAGGCCATCCCAGTGGCCTTTCATGTATCCTGGAGCTATGGTTCTGTGTGCTGAAAAAGTTCATTACATCTCCCCTAGTTCCAGGAGTCCTGAAAGGCCATCCCAGTGGCCTTTCATGTATCCTGGAGCTATGGTGATGTGTGCTCAAACAGTTTAAAATATCTCCCCTAGTTCCAGGAGTCCTGAAAGGCCATCCCAGTGGCCTTTCATGTATCCTGGAGCTATGGTGATGTGTGCTCAAACAGTTTAAAATATCTCCCCTAGTTCCAGGAGTCCTGAAAGGCCATCCCAGTGGCCTTTCATGTATCCTGGAGCTATGGTTCTGTGTGCTGAAACAGTTTAAAACATCACCCCTAGTCCCAGGAGTCCTGAAAGGCCATCCCAGTGGCCTTTCATGTATCCTGGAGCTATGGTGATGTGTGCTGAAACAGTTTAGAATATCTACCCTAGGTCCAGGAGTCCTGAAAGGCCATCCCAGTGGCCTTTCATGTATCCTGGAGCTATGGTTCTGTGTGCTGAAAAAGTTCATTACATCTACCCTATTTCCAGGAGCCCTCAAAGGCCATCCCAGTGGCCTTTCACTCATCCTGGAGATATGGTTGTGTGTGCATAAAGAGTGTAAGAGATCCTCCCTTTCCCCAGGAGTTATGTGAGGCCATCACAGTCGGCTATCACGTACCCTGTTGATATGGTTGTGTGTGAATAAAGAGTTTAATAGAGCATCCCGTTCCCAGGAGTTAAGTGAGGCCATCACAGTGGTCTATCACGCACCCTGGTGATATGGTTGTGTGTGCCTAACCAGTTCAATACATTCTCCCTATCTCCAGGAGTCCTATGACCTGTGTAAGGTCACTTGTCTATGATCCCACTGCAATGGGATATGCAGCTGATGATGTGTGGCACAACACGCAACCCCCATGGGGCCGTACGCCACATTGCATTGGTGGGTATAGCAGTCACATGTTGGGGTAGTTTATGACAGGTAAGTTGCACCTCTCACATAGTCTGTGAGGTCACTATCTCATCACACATGTCTGTGATGTATCACGATGAAAGCTATGTGCACATGTTGATGTGTGTATAGGTACAACATCCCCATGACCTAGGCAAAGATATTCCCAAAGGCCGTAACAGAGCCATAGTCCCCTCACTTTATGCATAGTTAGGTTACCCATCCTCACACCTCCTACAAATCCATTACCTTGTAGCAGGTGAACAGAACTGATGTTGTAGGAAAGCTACAGTCACCTCTTGTGGTTGGACACCACAGACACAAGCAGCCACATGAGCACAGGTGGCAATTGCGTAGTGTGTTTGTTTGGTGTCTGTCCATGGTTTATCAAAATACACCTGCTGTCATCATACAGGTCATAGGTCATAGTGCCATTTCCACAAGATATAGGCCAGCCGACATGGGCACGGTAAGCTCAGATAAGGGCACCTGCAGTTGTTGTATGTTTGTTTAGGCTGCTCTACCAAACATACCCCATACATACTACACCCCAACCTGACTCTCACACAGGATGGCCAGCCAACATGGGTGGAGGTACAGACCCTCCACAGCACATGATCAGTTTTGTAACCCTTTCCTGCCCTCCTCATCCCACTGTTTCCCACATGTGTGACTTAGCCATGTTGTTAGCTGCTGATAGCATAGTTCATTGCCTGTAACAGGTGGTCGCCAGACACAGCAGGATGCACAAATTAACAAACATCCCTGTCCCCCTTGGGTTCTGTCGCATTCAACAACTGCTCCAATGTATCCCTTCACCCGCTCCTGGTGTGCAAAACATACACAACAAGAGATGCAAATATTGGACAGCAAGTAGCATCACGCAAGCACCATGGCATGGCTCCAGAGACTGACATATGTGACGATGACCAACATTGGTGAGTAGGCTCAGTTGGTAATGGTGTTGTCCACATGTGATAACACATTCCATGTGCCCATGATGATCCCCTGTGACAGGTGTTGAACTATGCTATACATGAAACACACATCAGTGTAGCTGAAGTGTCCAGACCCAGGACACACTGTTCTATGTTTCTGTTGCCCACCCACCAGACGTAAGTGCTCACTCATGCTCCCACCCATATTTTCTCACACACACAGGTCGAGGATCTGAGAAAGAAAGGGAGGGAGCTGCGCCTGCACCATGGCGCATACCTTGAGCGCGTGAGGAATGCTGAATCATCACATGGTGATGGTGCGTATTGATGACATGGCTGCCCACCATCAGAGGTCACAGTGGCCCATCAGTGTGCATGGTACCTGCATGGGTACATGTGATGTGTCACACACATCTACGTGTGCTGATGACTGTCATCTTCCACAGATCATGATGACAGTGACGAAGACCCCCGTACCTCTGCCTATGCCCTCCGAAGGCCCACCTCCGCGCTGCCGTGGAGGTGGTAGTCCTGGACACCAGTGGGAGGAGGCAGAGGGTCCTGCAGACGACACAGCGGAGGGGGTCATGGGGGATGCTGGGACGGAAGGTGTGGGTGCCAGGGTCACAAGGGGGGGTGAGGGCGCAGGTGATGTGGGTGGGGGGGAGGTGGTGGGGGGTGTTGGGGAGGAGTCAGGGGGGGAAGAGTGGCCACAGGGTGTCTGGGAGAGTGACATAGAGGACAGTGCAGCACAGGGCACTGTTGGCTCCCGCCATCAAGGGCAGGTGGCTCCAACATCCAGGGCCCCACACACAGTGCATGCAGATGCCACCACACAAACACCAGGAACAATGTGTGTGTGTGGTGGCAGATGTGTTGTACATCTGTGTGAGGCTCTGGATGCACTGGAGCAGCGGGTGCACCGGTTGGTGCACCTGCAGGAATGGATGGCGGGAGCCAGGGAGAGGGTGGTTGCTGACATTGAGCAGCTGCCATGTCAGCAGCCACCCCCTGACGGGGTCCACTGTCATCTTTTTTGGTGCCTGTGACGTCCACACATGTGCCCTGTGCTGCCCTGTCCGCCATCACGGGGCAGGCTGAGGGAGGGTGGGGTCATGTGGGGTTCGGGGTTAGTGTGTGGGAGTGTGGTTATTGCGGGTGTGTGTGGTGGCGGGGGTGGGGAGGGTTTGATTTGGTGGGTGGGTGATGGCATTTTTCCCCCTACCCTAGATATGTATATAGTTTTAGTTTTGTGTGTACATATTAAAGTATTTTTTCTGAACCCTGTAATGGTCACGTGTCTCACGTAGCATATGCCTATAGATGCCAGCATGTCATATGTGTGCAGCCACATACATTCCTGGACGGGTAAACATGCGTGTGATACCTCAATTGGCACCACATGCAGTGTGTCGGGAAACTCATGTGTGTAG